>JAQGAY010000111.1:0-50584 GCA_034698085.1 Polydesmus angustus
AACCACAAAATTACAATTTTAAAAATATAAAAATGACAATTTTTTTTTAAAAAAATATTCTATTTGAAGACCACCTCTACTTGAAGACCACTTTTACTCGGTCCCAACGGTGGTCTTGTAATAGAGGTTTTACTGTATTATTGTATTTTAATAGCAATAAATGCAATGACCAATGCTCGGCATCTTTCTTGATTCCTGTTTCTGATTCGCTAGACATATTGACAGGATCTGTGCTTTCATCAATTTGCCTCGACCCTTTTTTTCAATTGCTTGTCATTTTAATAATGCTGGACCCCAAGGTTTCCCTCATTAAATGTTACTCTTAGGCCTGTTTCACATCTCCGATTTTCCGGACAACCAAATTTTGAAAAAAAAAAATTTCTCGCCCGCGCCCCTGAGCAAAAATAGCAAGGAATTATAATAATAAACAAACACTGAGATTGCTGGCAGTTTCTGCGTCTATTTGTTAAAATTTTAATTTTATTTTATTGAGCAAGTTAACATACATTTTTTGGTTTTTGGCCAAAATTTACAGTACATTTAGATTTAAATTCAAAAAGTGCATTTAGATATTTTAGTAATTCAAGGCAAACACAAAATCAAAATAATATTGCAAGGACAGTTTGAAATTTAAATACAGTATTGTGACACAGCCTAAAGAATTTTGATATGTCCTTTCAATTATACAATTATTTGACATTTGTACCGTATTTGCTTTGAATTACCTAATGAGCCTAATTACCTAATTAGCAAAAAAAATTTTATGTATAAAAAATTTTTGATCCAGAAAAAATTTTTATCCAGGAAAATTTTTTATTCAGGAAAAATTTTTTATCCAGGAAAAATTTTTTATTCAGGAAAAAATTTTTATCCAGGAAAAATTATTTTAGGCAAATTTTTTTATGAGATAAATATTTTATCCAGGAAAAATTTTTTATGAGATAAATATTTTATCCAAGAAAAAATTTTTATGATAAATATTTTATTCAGGAAAAATTTTTTATCTAGGAAAAATTTTTTATCCAGGAAAAGTTTTTTATCCAGGAAAAATTTTTTTATCAGGAAAAATTTTTTATCCAGGAAAAATTTTTTATTCAGGAAAAATTTTTTATCTAGGAAAAATTTTTTTATTAGGAAAACTTTTTTAGCCAGGAAAAATTTTTTATCTAGGAAAAATTTTTTTATTAGGAAAAATTTTTTTATTAGGAAAAATTTTTTATCAAGGAAAAATTTTTTAGCCAGGAAAAATTTTTTATCCAGGAAAAATTTTTTATCCAGGAAAAATTTTTTATTTAGGAAAAATTTTTTATCCAGGAAAAACTGCCCGAAAAACAATATTGTATTTTGAAAAATTGTGTTAAACAATTAATTGATCGTTTATGTGGACTTGCATGAATCGGACATAATAATAATTATTATATTATTTTAATATTATTCCTAATGGTTTAAGTGCAAAACTAACTTCTTATTTCGTTAAAATATTTGGGTGTATGGTTATCACTGGAAAACGAAACACTTATGGAAAAAATTTAATTTCAAACTTGTAAAGACATCCGTGGTTATTAATGCTCAAAAACAACGGTAGGGACTAGAAAACCCTTTGCCAACCAATTATGATATTCTAGAACAGTGATAACGGCGTCCTTCGAATATCTTTATCTAAGGTTGCAATTTTAATTTTTTTTTCAAAAAAATGAAATAGGGGCTTGGGGAAATAGTTGTTTTTGGTTGATTTTGATAAGTTTTGGCGCCTTTCTAAAAACTTTTTTCAATTTTTGTTTGTGGTAGCATCTCTGAGCAAAACGTTCGTACTGATACATTCTCCATGTAGACGCCACTCTACATGTAGTCTTTTCCCCACCATTTTGAATAATAATTATTTTGTTATGGAGTAATGGCTTATAATATTGGTATACTGTATTATAATTTAAATCCATAGCCCTTTTGTTTACACCATTAATAACTGATAGTTTAGAAAAAGTACAATTGGAGTCGCAAAAAAATAATATTTATTTTTGAGTACCGGTATTTGAGATTAATAATTTACACTCTTATTTACTGCTACCGGTATTACTATTAGTGAAAATCTTTTTTAATACAAATTTTGTTAAAGTTTTATTACTTTTCTTTATTAAAATGTTTATAGATAATTTTTTTTTTTTTTTGGTATTTTGAAATTGTGTTACAAACATGGACTATTGTTTTATACTTACTTTTGGGTATTCTGAAACTAAAATTTTATTCAAAAAATGATTTATTTGAAATGTCAGTGATGTTTAACACGCATTTTTTAAAAATTGGCCACAATTTGGGGCCGAATTATACTAAGTTAACATTTACGCATGAAGATGGCGAGCCTTAATTGTTATGTTCCGGCACCGGTGTTAGTTGAACGTAGCATGGCATGGATAAAGCATCAGGCGAAATAAGTTCTTCGATTGAGCTCACAGTTGCCGAAACACCGACTAAAAGCGCTACTATAATAATCTCTGTCATCAGAGTCCATTCGTAAAGCGGTATTGTCTTCCTAGAAAATTTAAATATGAGAATATTATTTGACTCTACAATAGTCGGCGAACAGTAGCCTACTGACTTGATTTTCTTTTCAATATTTTCCGTTCGAGTGTAAACCAATTTGATATAGCAAATGATGGGAAATATAAAACTTAAGAAAGGACCAATTGTCCCTCCGAGCAGATCTAAAATGACGCTAAATTTCGGCACCGTTTCTCCAATGAATAAAATGCCCAACACGACCACCGTACGAAATCCACATTTAACAATGCTGAACCCTATAGTGAAAAAAAATAACAAATTCTAAATTTTAATTTTAAAATTAATACGAAGGTCATCCTCAAGATAAGGTAGTACATGTACTGTACAGTATCTTGGTCTTGATTATAATGGAGATTCTTTTTTTTAATGTGCTTTGAAAAAATTAGACAATTGGGGTGACCCTGGTATCATTAGAGAGGCAATAGATTTACCCGGTTTAATCTTAATGATATCTTCCATAGTTTGGAAAGCGGGGTTAGCGGTGAGGACCAAGGCGCACATGAGGTGAAATACAATAAGCGATTGGACGGTGATCCTCATGGGTACATTTTCTATCGTTTGAGCAACATTTGCTGAGACTTTGTTACCGTAAACAAAATATCCACTCACAGCCACCGGAAAATAAACGAGTAAGGTTCCTGTAGGGAAAATAGAAATAATTATGACGTTAATTCTATGAATTATAAATCGATCAAGTTGGCTCAATATTATTTTATAATTTTTACATTTGAAACTGTCAAGCTATAAAAGACCCAATTCGCGTTGTGAGAGTTTATTTAACTGGAAGCCGGATTAATTTTTATTACCTAAAAACCCTAATAAGGCTGCCATTGTAAATTTGCTTCGATTTTTCATGTCGTTTTGATAGGTTGGCAAAGCCGTGGCGCCGCCATACCCGAAAAAAATGGTTCCGAGAGCCAGACTAAAACTTTTAAAAGTTGGATTCGGATAGTAAATGTTTTCGTAACTTGGGTTTCCGATGTCAATTAGCGCTTGGATAGTAAGAAGAAGGGACGCTAGCATAATAGAAAATGCCGCTCCCATAGCGATCATCCTGAGGAACATTCGGTTATTGTTGCGAAAAATGTATAATATTAGAACATTACCAGAAATCCTTTGGAGTTTGGAACCAGGTGAAAGGTAGGAAAGCTGCCACTACTATCAAGTCCCAATAACATATCGATCTGCCCCATATATCGAGAAATAAATCTTGCAGCATTCCTGCCACTAACAAAGTGTAGACCACGCACACTCCGATCTGATAAATTTGTATGCACGCCGATATTATCACGCTGTCAATGCAAATATGCCAAATTTACTAGCGATTAATTTAATTTCACTTTGGTGACAAGGATAAAATATTTACCTGAGCCATTTTCCGTACGTTTTGAGCCCAATTTCTTGATAAGGTTGTCTCACTTCATGTCGGCATTCTTCGTACCTCTCTTCCATCATTACCCAACACTTGCCTAACAACACTCCACAATAGGCGGCCAAAAGACAGAAAACAACCAGTAAAACAACACCTATATAACCTAAACATTTCTAAAAATTAGAATTTTCAGTGATACTTAATTACATACTAGAAAGCAAAAGAATTATTTATTATTAAGATTAAAAAATTGAATTTCCGCTAATTCAATGTTAAAAATGCGGCAGTGTAAACAACAGTTTTATAAATTTAAGTTATGATTTCGTTAAAAACTGGATAGCATAAGGTTATTTTTTATTCTAAATGCAGGTAAAATTGCATCTCACCTGATCCTAAAATAGCGTTTGGTAGAGCCACGACTCCACTTCCAGCAATTTCACCCATGATAAAAAATGACGTCTGGAAGACGTTTAATCCGTGCTTGTCTCTGTCTGATTCTACTTTTTCTTTGCTTTTATTATGGCTTTTGGCGATCTCTTTCATGGAATACTCCCCGGCTGACCGGAAATCAATATTTTGAAAAATTATATCTAACAAATTATAGATAATTTACGTGTACTTACGTGAATTGGACATAATAATTTAATTATTATTATTATTAATCAATCGAGGTACGAAATTGATTTTCCTTCTCAGAAGAAAATTGCCGGGTTTAATTTTAGCGCAGGAAACGAGAATATTTTTTTTTTTGGATAAACCATTCAAACCTAGTCTCGCAGTTATTAAAGCTTAAAAAACACGGTACTGCAGTTATTTGATCAAGAAAGAAAAATCTTAACCAATCAATTATTATTCTAGAACAGTGATAACGCATTAATAAAGGGTAACTATTTTGATAAATTCCGAACATCCGATCACAATTTTAGGTCAATTTATCAGTCGTGAATATTTTAATAAGTAAATGTGCGATAAAAAAATCTTTGAGGCTAACTATTTTGATTAGATACTTTAATCTTTTTTTCAAACAAAATCACAATCAAAGTTGCAAATGAAATATCATGGATATAAAACTACTGTTATGCGAAATGTTTTTTTATTAAAAAAAAAAAAAACATAATAATGATCTAATTGCTACGGAAGTAAAAGTCACTAAATGCATTTGATTTTTTTAGTCGAGCATGTATTTCTAAATTGAAAAATATAAATTTTTTTTTCGTTTTTTAAATATATTTCTTAACTTGTATATTTTTTTAGCAATTGCTTTATTTATTGCTCTTCCGGAAGATTTTATTATTAGTAATTTTATTTAATTTTAATCGAATAAAAAATTTAAAGTAATATTATTGTACAAGTTATGGTTAAATTACGGTAATAATTATTTTATTATGAAATTAACTTTTTTATATAGGATGAATAAAATTTGCTAAAGTTTTTATTTATTTTATTAAAAAAATGATTACCAGTATCGATATATTTTTTTTTTTTTGGAATTTTAAAAATTATTTTACAAATATTATTAATTATTTAACGAACAATGGAGTATTGTTTAGTAAAAATGCGTTTTGTGACTTTTACGTTTATACAAGTATAAGCGAAAACAAATGAATTCCCTCAATTTCTACGAACAATAATTGATTAATGATGGATCACGGATAAAAATGATTTATTAAATTTATTATCGCTATCATTAGCGATTTTTTTTTTCTTTTCGCATGATTTAAAGGAATTGACGACTGCGTTTAACGTAATCGCTACCAATCCCCGAAGAAAACAATTATACTTTATATTCGTATAAAAAAGAAAATTTCACCCGAAAAAATAATAATGTTTTTCTTGTATAAAAACGTGTGTTGACTATATAATAGTTCTTTAAAAATTAAGGATTTAAAAAGGCTGATGTTTTTTTTTTTTCATTCTAAAAAAAAAATAGAAGAAAACCAATTCATCAGCTGAATGCACTAACGTAACACGGAGGTGAAAAAGCGTCGGGAGCGGTGATGGCGCTGACGGCAAAATACGTGGCGACTATCCCACCTACCACTCCCAATGCGATCAAACTCCATAAGCAAACTCGCTCAAAAATACTAATCTCCCTTTAGAAATATATACAAAATAAATTAGTTACAATCATAAAATTACGAGAAAGGCTATTTTTAATTGATATTACCTGTTAGGCCAATCGTTGCTTTTATTGCCCACCAATCGCATATAGAAAAGTGGTGGAAAAACAAAAGTGAGAAGGGTGATAGTTGAAGCTCCGACCAAACTTAAAATTTTTCCAAAATGAGGAACCGTTTCACCCACAAACACGATACATAACATGATGCAAGTGCGGAGAAGGCAACGTTTCCAACAAAAATCTAAGGTTGTTCAGAAAAAAAAAATGTTGGTATTATACGTAAATACAACAAAAAAATAAATATTACTGTTTGGGATTTTGAGAAATCGTTCAAACTCTTGACAGAATGGGTTAATAATGATGACGAAGGCGCAGAACAGATGAGCGGCCATTAAAACTTCGACTAAGATAACGTCTGGTCCGTGAGTCAATACTTCCAAAACATTCGAAGGAATTCTGTTCCCAAATAAAATGTATGTCACCCCGGCCACCGGAAGATATAGCAAAGCTAATCCTGAAAAAATCAAAGGTTAAAATTTTTTTTAATTAATCAACATTAGAGTTGTGCTGATAGCAACATTATAGAATTTATTTCACTTGTCTGCAAGAATCTTACGTTATTTAATAGATAAAAAATAATAATAAAAAAAAAGCTTTTTCAAACCTGTAAATGAGATGCCAACGGCTTTCGAAAAAAGGGTGCGATCTCTCATGTCATTTTGAATGGTGGGGAAAGTGGAAGCACCTCCGTACGAAAATAAAATAGTACCAAATGCTAAGAAAAACGAGCCCATGGTGGGGGCTTCGTAGATAACGGCTTGTTCCGTTATTGTCGCATTAATAGTTGTATCATTGATGGTAATCAAAGATTGATCAATTGGTGCGCTGTTGTTAAAGTCTAAAAAACTCCTAACAACGATGAGGACGCAGGCAATTGCGGTGGACACGGCGGCGCCAATAGCAATTGGCCTAGAAATTTGTTTAATAAATTTTATTATGCGTTCTCGTTATATATTGTGTAAATTCTTACCAGAAATCTTTCGGAGTTCCCAGCCACATACAGGGGGTTAAAACGGCGGCGATGATGAGAATTAATATGCAAGGCGATGTTGGCAGTAAACCGGAAAGAAGACCTTGAATCAACTTAGCCGATAGGATGAGAAACACGGTGCCGACACCGAAAAGCGTTATGTTGACACATCCCGACACAAATACTCTATAATAATAAAAAAAAACGTAGTTGTGAAATTAAGTAGGAATACATTTTGAAGGTGCGCAGTTAATGCTAAGGACATTTATTATACTCAATAATATGCTGGAAACTACAAAAAAAACACGCTATTTTTTTTTTATCATATTTTATAAAAGTATGATTTATCGATTAATTAAGTGTTACCTCATCCATCGACCGTAGGCTTCGTATCCGATGGAAGGATATGGATTCCGTACTTCTTTTCTGTATATTTCGAACCTTTCCTCCAACATAATCCAGCAAGAACTCAATCGAGTTCCCGAATAACCGGAAGTAAAACAAAACGCAGCTATCATAACAAGACCTGCCCATCCTTAATTTTAAAGAAAAAAATAATTATTCAATAGTTTTTTCTATTGAAAGTGTTGATAAACCATAATTTTTAAGTTACGAATTTTACAATCAACAAAAAAAAAATTTAATGGTATCGGTATTGAAAATATTTAAATTGATTTTTTTAAGAAAAAAATACCTGCGTTAACAACAGCATTGGGAAGTGCTAAGACTCCACTTCCGGCCATTTCTCCCAAGATGAAGATGGCTGCTGTCCATAACGTTAACCCTGATTCTTTCCGGTCAGCGCCACCTTTCTCGATTCCTACTTCCAATGCGTTTCCATTTGTTTTTTTCGATTTCAACTCTGTTCAAAAGTTAATAATAAGTAAATAAATACAGTATAATAAAAAATATGCATGTAAAAATACTCGTAGAGGAATATAGTTTTTGCATCAAGTGTTCAATAACCTCTAGAAAATAGGAAAGAAGCCTTTTTAATGCGGTACGTGTGCAGGGGAAAGTAAAATCGCGCTTCTCGCTAATCAATCATATGTTTAGCTACTTGTACGTTTTCTATTGACATCAACTCGTATAAACAACGTGCAATACACGCGCTCGCGGCTCCTATTCAGCAACCAACGCACGTATGGTACCGAAACACGTGTATCTTATTAAAATTATTCATACAAACAAAATAACACGGCATCCAATTCGCGAATTTGAGACAATACATTATTATCTTTTAAGAATAACTATTTTTATCGGGCGTAATATTGCAATTGAATCGCTTATATATCAACTTGAAATATTATTATGCTATTCAAATATTTTAAAATTTAATGCCCTCATTAATTATTATTGTACTATAATTTATACGGTATTAAATTATAAACTACCGGTAAACGACAAGACTGTATATGACGGTAAGTATAGAACTGAAGGAAATATTTGTTTACAAAATACTTGCTTCATCAAATTAGGAATAACCGCTTGCAAATAATTTAATTTTATTTTTATTTGAGATTATATTTACATTATAACGTGTGTTTTTAAAATATACGGAGTTTTTCAAAAACGAATAAAGAAGTCAAATTTTAATGAAAATGAATTAATTTTTTTACAATTTACATACAACAACATTTCCGATTTAATGATAAAAACAATTTTTAGAATATGACCTCTCCAACTGAGTCGGCACATGTTAACTCGATTACTAAAATTTTCAATTTAAAAAGCGAATAAACAAGTCAAATTTTAATGAAAATAAATAAATTTTTTAACAACAACATTACCGATTTAACAATGAAAAATAACATCTGGAATGTGACCTCCTCCACTAAGTCGCCACATAACTTGATTAGCAAAATTTTCAATAACAGTACTTTCTCATACGCGTATTTGCCAACATCCAATCAGACACGTGCGAGAGAGTTATTAGAAATTTCGTTACACGCGGTAACATGTGCCGACTCAGTGGAGGAGGTTACATGCCAGATGTTATTTTTCATTGTTAAATCGGTGATGTTGTTCTAACTCAATATTAGAAAATTAATTCATTTTCATTAAAATTTGACTTCTTTATTCGTTTTTGAAAAACTCCGTATATTTAAAAACACACGTTAATTACATGTATTATATAAGATGTAATTTTTTACTTGAGGAAATGCAGATTTTTTTGTAATTTTTTAATTAATTTTTTTAAGTCACTTTTCAAAATCGGGTTAGTTATTTGAAGTAATTGACAGAACGACATTGAACTAAATAGGCTACTCGCCTTTTATTTACATAGTAAAAAAAAAACAATTTTAATCAAAAGCTAGTGTTGACAGAAAAAGGTTTCCAATACGAGCGCACAATAAATACAACGCGATAATTAATTTGGCATGTTCGCACGCATTACATAATAACTGGGGGTAGGAAAAAGAAATGATAATAATTTATTATGAGGAATTTGGATTGAAAATAATTAACGGAAATTGTAGCGGCGCGCGTAAAGTGTATTAAATGTTGCTGGCTTTCAAATGGGAGTCACGTGATGATGAGCCATAAAACGTCTCCAGCTAGCCTGGTGCACCAAACTAGGGAATATTGCCTCTCTCTATACATGTCCATAGAAAAGTACACGTGCTCTCGGACGTACGTGAGCTTTCCAATAAATCAACAGCACGAAAAACGCGCGAGCTATTAATGTTCTAGGTCCGACATTTCGCATCTGGTTAGTTTTTCAAAAAGAACTCTTTGCGCGACATTGAAATGCAACTCGTTGGACGTGAGCAAAACCTATACATGTACTAGTACATGTAAAAATTATTGATGCGCGAAATGGTCAAAGTAAAAGCATGTACAATGTCATGCATACTGTCAGGGTCGATCATAAATTATTAAATCGAGGGTTGGAATAAGCGTTTATACCTGTTGCGGGGTGAGCTAAGTAAATATATTTATAATTTATACGCATAATACTGATATATTATATAAAAAAAGGAGGACTCGCACTACAATTTAATTAGCTTGAACAAAATATTGGCACGTGAGTGCGGTTTTGCTATAAAAAAAATTGAAAGAAAGGTCTTGTTCCGGTAATTTGTTTTTAGAAATGGCGCTAGTGGTTGTCATCAAGACTGGAGCAAAAAGAAAAAAAAAATTTCCATAGGAGATTCCAAAAAAATAGGGACTCTTATAGTTCGGGACACAACGTCTTAAACTGAGCTAAGAAGAAAAAAAAAAGAAGCAGAAAAAAAAAAATCATCTTTATGTTTATGGTTTGGGGTTAAAAATACCTCCGAGCGACGTCATCATCTCGTAATTTTCCATTCTACCAGCAAACATAAAACGAGAGTGTAACCACGTGACTTAAAAAGAGCGATAATTCAATTTGAGAAAGTAATTTAACCACTCTGATAATAATAATAACAAAATATTAAGTAGTTGACGAGACGGCAATTGAATAACGAGGCGCGCAATTTAATTATTTTAAAAAACGTAATTGGCAATTATTATTATTTAACTTATTTAATATTTTATTATTAAATAAGTCTCGAATGCACGTGTTTGAGTTATCTCCAGAATAGTTGTTAAAAATTATTATTATTGAGTTCCACGTTCAGCGAAAAGATATGGGTGACAGCGGTTAGTTTACATAAACGATTCCTTATCTTTTTTTAAAAATTGGACTCAAATTTCTAGTTAAACGTTCGCAAATATTTACGACTAAAAAATAAATATTTTTTTAATTCAACTATAATATTCCAAAATTAAGATAATTTTTTTTTTCATTTACCGGTATCAAGAAATAGTTTTTATTCGTTACTTACAAATTGTAGAATTTTTATTAGAGACATTTATAACTTTTTCGAGAGATGCTTTTTCCATATTAGGAAAATGTGGTGGAGGTTAATAAAAACTCGTGCGAGAACATTATATTAAAAAAAAAAAAAAAAAAAATGTTGTATACTTGCCTACTTCCTCTACCATCTTATCGTCTTCCTTTCACTCGTTTAAAAGATTTTGAGTTTTCGCTGGAAAAATATAAAGTATGCTAAAAGCTGAATAGAGAGTCGAGAGTCTATTTTAAGCAACGTGTTGAATCTAATGTTTCACTGGCTGATGCTCCCACAGAGAGTCTGCGCTTCAGCTCCACTCTAGCTCTCACTGCACTTGTCTCTCTTCCCGATCTGGGTTAAAACTGTGAACCGAGTTCGTTCGCACTTTATGTCATTTCCACTGTTATTTTTTTTTTCTCTCGCTCTTTTTTTTTTCTTTCTCGACTCTCGAAAATTTTCTATCTCCTTTCACTTTGTCCGCGATTGATGGCCAACTGGCAATGAGCGTGAGGGAGTGGTTTCGAACACTTGTTGCCCATTGGCTCCGGTCTTATTACTCCACTGCCAACATCATAATGCCTATATATTTCAAATATTATAAATATCTTTCGGATGTATTTATGTTATACTAAAGTACTACTAAAGGCAGAAAATTTTGTTTATCATTCAACTTGGCTGCCTACAAAGTTACAATTTCAATGTTACAATATTAATGTCCAACCGTTGCACTTATCTTGGCGTTGGTGCAAATATAATGGCTCCTTAAACGCAGATTTTATT
Source organism: Polydesmus angustus (assembly GCA_034698085.1). Taxonomy (NCBI): domain Eukaryota; kingdom Metazoa; phylum Arthropoda; class Diplopoda; order Polydesmida; family Polydesmidae; genus Polydesmus; species Polydesmus angustus. The sequence continues at coordinate 11,679 of JAQGAY010000111.1, forward strand.
ACCAGCTACCGGTATTTTGAACGAAATTTTTGAATTGTTTAGGGAAATATTTTATTGTAAGAATTCTTTACTATTCATTGCTAACAGTTATGCTTTTTATTTATTTATTTAAAAAAAAAAACCCAAGGTAATTTCTTCAATAAATATAAAATTGGAGTTTGTTTATTTTGGAAATTGGAATATTTATTGTTTTATCTATGGGTTTAGTTATATATTTTTTTAGTTTTTTTTTGCATCAATATTATTTTTAAATATATCTTTAATGATGAAGGTATTAGAGTCTAGACTATTAGTAATAGAATACAAGTACATGATTACATTTAAATAATGTATGCAATAATTTAAAATTAAATACAGTACGATATGTTTACCCACCGTAATCGTAGATGATAGTTATTGTATACCGTAATATTAATGTTGTTAGTTCGTAATTTTTTTAAAAAAAAAGAATTAGATGTTAATACAAAATTTAATGACTTTTAGGATGATAAAAAAAATCTGTATAACGATTTTTATGGAGCTTTTAATAATTATTGTAACCTGTTGAAAGTTTGCTATAGTGAAAAAAAAAATTCAAAACGTTTTTAGAAATTTTTTTAAAATAGAAAAATGTATACAAACAAATGATTGAAATTAGGTGCGGAATAACTTAATGTTATTAACTTATTTTTAATTTAGAGGCGTTAATACATTCTCGTAATTGTGCCCAAAAAAGCAGCCCCTTGATATCGGCGCCTCACCGGAAATATAAAAGTCTTGAGCTCAACTGAAATGTTTGTAACAACATTTATTTCGTTATGCGGATTTATTTTACATGTAAACTTACAGTATAATTTGAGACGAGTAACGTCAAGATTTAGAGCAGAATGCTGTTGTATTTATTTCTAAGAATTTTGCATTGCTGGCACTTGTTCTAAGGAGGCATTGGTGAATAAAACTAGTGTACTGTTTATTATGTTGTAACAGTAGCTGTATAATATATTATCTTTTTTTAATAACAAATTATTACTAACGTACAAGCCAACTAAATTTGGTTGAATTATTAGCAATTAAAGTATATTGCAAACACATGGCAAAGTCAGGAACGACTTTTTATTGATATATATTTTTATTTGTTATTTTGTTAAAACCATATTTTTAATCGTCTTTAGATTTTTTTTTATTTTTTAACTAAAATTTTTTTTGATTTTAAGCCAAGAATTCAAAACGTTTCTCAATGTGGTTTTACTAGACAATTAAGAAACTTAATTAATTTTAAAAGTACAGTAATTAAGTTTAATTTTTTTTAAAAAAAAAATATTAGGTACCGGTATTTTAAAAATGAAAAGTAGGTAAAAACAGGAAAACATTTTTGAAAGAAGAAAAACACATTTGATTTTTAAAATATTGATGTTTTTACTGCATTACCGGTATAAAAAAAAATCAAAACAAGATTTTGTGTAACCAGTTTCTTTGAAAGTTTTTCAACACATCCGGACTAAGAACGCCAATTTTTACTCATGAAAATTAATAATCAAATTCGTGTATTTTTATTTCGAGATACCAAACGCCCTTCACATTCAAAATATTTTTTTGGCGCTCTTGAATAATTGATTAAATGAACTTTTAATAGAGTAATTTTTTTAAAATTTAACTTGCTCTTTATTTTTAAAAAAAAACTCACTACAAATCGTTAAGGTTACGTTAACATTTAAAACCTTTTATTATTATTATCATCATTTTTAATTCGGTATAAGCTAATTATAGTTTACAGTTAATAATACTTTATTTATTTTTCCTACCAACGGCTCAGGTCATGTTCAAACAAAAGCGTCGTACCATGTGACATTTATCCCCTGCCAAAAATTCCTCAGCTTTAGTTTCAAATACAAACTTTTTTCTTTATCTTTGCGCGCATGTCGATAATACGATATGGTTCGATCATATGTTCTCACTACGTCATTTTTTGGCAAGTTTAAAAAAAAAAAAAAGTTTTCATCGAAAAGTAAAAGCTAAGCAATATTTCATTTACCAGCACACATGACAATATGAAGAAAAAACATAATTTAAAATTGTAAAAATTACGAGTTTTCAATCGATGCTTCATCAATATTATTGTAGTTGGACGTCAACATCGTCTCTGTCCATTCAACCGTTTTGCGTGTGTGGTCTTTTGAGTGCGAGTAGAGAAAGGCCACTCTTGTGTAATTTAGTAGACGAATAGCTATCACGCTTCGGTCAGGTTTGAATTTTAATATCAGGTCAAGTTGCAAACTCAATATTTAAGACAGGTTTTATTTGAACTCTGAAGTAAAAATTATCTTCAATCGCCACGTCCAATTTCATCCTTTTCGAGCTGGTAGTTCAAATATTTTAATGTATGTTAATTTATACAATTATCTTTGTGTTTTGTTTTCGTTATCTATGCTATGCTGTAAAAGTTTTTGAGGAAGAAATTTTTTTTAGGATGCTTTTTATAAACATTGTGTGAGCGGTCAGTCAGCAAAGGATATTTAAAGAGGCGGTTCTCACCGGTTTGTGCCTGCTTGGACGAAACTCTTTTTCACTCAAGTTTGTTTACTTTTTTCTATACATGTACCTGCATTAGACTATTATTATAGCATCTTTACAACCTGCAATAGATAAAATTTAGATTTTTTTTTTTTTTGTAAGTTAGAATTTTTACGTCATGAAATCAAATAGTTATTTCCTATAACTTTTTTTATCGCAGGAATTCATGAAATAAAAACATTAATAATAATTTAAAAAATAAAACCGCACAATTGGACGGTGGTTTGCAGAAAGCTACCAATGAAATACCTGGTATTTATTTATATTTAATATTCCAGACAGTAAATCCACGTATTTAATTTATCTGGTATTAAGGCACAATGGCACATTTATTCATCTTTTATAGTAAATTGAAAACATATTAACTAAATTTTCAACAAGAATTTCTACTTATAATTTAATTAAACTTACTTTTTTTGCTTTTAATCCGTTTTTTTTTCTTCTGAAGCTATTGTTATTGCAGAAAGATGCTTTGGAAAGACAGTAACCATTTGGTCGCTCTATATAAAACATTCGTTGAATTGAATGATAATAATTATTATCTAGGCGTTGTACGAGTTTATAAGAAGCAAAAATATATCAATAAAAAAAATTTCTTTTTAAAAAAATAAATTTAAGACTTATTGAAATTAATAAATTGTCATTTAATAAAAAAATCCAGAAGGTAAACAATTTCTCGTTAAATTGACAGTTAAGATTTTCCCTTTTAAGCGATGACGATGATTGTACTGAAATTAATTTACACGTATCGGATTACAGTACTAGGCCTATATTTGATTTGTTGATAATACTTTATTCATTAAAAACAATTGAACAAATTGCCACGCATGATTAAGCTCTTTTTAAACTGGGACGCCATAATATGATAATAATCATTGCATTTGCATTGATATGAGGCATTCAATGCGTTGAAAATTAATAATTTTTAATTTTTGAAATGATCCATTATCATCAAACCAATAAAATTAATAGTGACCTTGATATACTTCTAACTGAGGAGGCGAGTGCGGCCAAACGTTGATAGCCAACCTTGAGTTGTTTAATCTAGTTCAACATAATGTACACAAGTATTTTGGTGCTACTCAAGACTGCTGATCGTAACCGAATACTGTACATAAAAGTAGATTTTTATTGTATTTGAGGAACTCAAGGTTGAAGGTTAAATGTGTAGGAGTGCACACACAGTACATTTACTATCGATATTTTTTCATTCAGGCGCCTTCTTAAGATCCGTTTAATAAAATTAGCGTTAAATGTAATTGGAGAATTTAATATGAACGGATCGGATGCCTTTGGTCATTCCGATATTTTCTTTACATTTTTTACGATTACATGTACGTTAAGTTTTTTTACTACTTATCCAATTGCCACCATGATTTAATTACCCTCGTTTTAAAAATAAAATTGTAAAAATATATGTGCCTTACTTTTATTTCGAAGACAAGTTTAAATTAATAGCGGAGAAATTAAAAAAAATATATATTAGTCGCCATAAAAAAAAATGAGACTGGCACTGAACTCTGGAAAGTTTTTGCGCCCGTGAAATTCGCTACTCAAATGTATTTATCATTTAATGTCTTTAAACAATTTACACCCTTCTTCTTAAAAATGATGACAATTAAGTTAATATTAATTTAATCTGGCACTTAAATTGCTACAACTACTGTCTGTGGTCATTATTTTGGTTTCTTGGAAAAGGACATTAACTGGAAGAGGATGAATGGGGAGGTACAATCAATTAACAAGTTTTTTTTAAAATAAAAAAAAACATGTGGTGGTTTTTTTTTTGCTCTGTATTAATTATTCAATTAAGTTTGGGAATTTGAGCGCAATTAAAAATATTTACTTATTAGATTTAAGGTGTCAAATCAGGATTTAGTCCGCAATTCCACTCCTGATATTCGACTATATCCTGCTATCTGATAATTTAATTGCGTTGATTTTAATTAATTTATTATAATTCAGTTTTGATAGTTGACAAGAAAAAATGTAAAAATATTTAAATTTTTTTAAAATTTATTTTGAGAATCTATTGTAATATTCGTGCTACTGTATATCGGTTATGTCATCCTTTAGAAAAATAATTATATAAATATAATTTTTTAAAAAACCAAGTTAAATTAAAAGAAATGTGAATTAAAATTAATTTAATTATATTTATTAAAAACATTAAAAGTAGTTTATGAAAAAGGGAAGTCGAAATGAGCATTATGAGCGATTAGTCACGATTAATAAATTTTGATAGGTGTCTGCGCGTTTGAACATTTAGTTAGCCTTTGTTAACCTTTCACCCAAGCTGATGAAAATTAATTACTTTAGTAACTGGCTGTTAAATATTTGAAGTGTTTTATTTTGTTATGATGTTCGTAATAGTAGGTTTGGTTATTAGCAGTACAATCGTTGTTTTCCTCTTTTTAGTTGATTTTATGCTATTTATGGCAATTGGGTCTTCCAAAGCAAGCCTGATTTGATTATTTAATTCACAAATAAACTGAGACCTAATTACGGTAGTATTTATTAATTTGGCGCGGTTTTTAAGTTTCCGAATGCGAAATGAATGCTTGAAAAGCAACATTATAATTATTCTCTATATTTTCCATCTCAATAAATGGTTTCTAAAAAAGAAATATTTAATTTACACATTTAATTTTTAAGTTTTCCTTTGAGTTCTAAATTTGATTTATTTATATCAACAAAAACATTTAGGTGGTAGTAAAAATTATTATGTAATTTGACAATTTATTAGTTTTTAAAACGATACTGAAAAGGAGTCTGAGTCATAATGGAAAGAGACTGGACCGGAGCTCCAAAGGCAGTTTCGATTCCACGTACTTGATCTGTTGGAATTTCAACCAAGTCTACCAAATATAAAATCATTATAATAATAGTGTTTGGGTTTTTTTTGGTAATTTTACGCGAAATTTACGAATAACTAAGGTTTATTTACTTTGGTTGCAATTCAATTATTGTTGACCAAACAAACCATTTGTTCTAGAACGTTTGCTTCCATTTTTCTCCAAAATAGCAATTCCTGCACTTAATCGTGACTTGTCGTTTGCGACCGCAGATCACAACTCCTCGCGCCGATTGAACCACAAACTGACTTATCAGTCGTTTGAGACATTGTCAAGACTCTGCTAAAGTTTCAATGGTAATTATCGTTTGGGTGCTTTCTTAGTCCTAGATGTTGTTCCTGATGGTCATCAAGAAGGACGTACATTTGGGCTTCTTATCGTTGCCGTTTTGAACTTTCTTCATCACCTTGGTTCTGTTGTTATATTTCTCCATATACAGTACCTACAGTAAGTACAAACAGTACTTACTGTAGGTACTGATAGGTACGAAAGAATTGCTGACTGAGTCATTCTCTCTACCTGTGAGCTTTGAAAATGTAGTTCATCAAAAGAACTTCCGGTCGTATCGCACCATTGAAATTTCTTCATCGAATCGGTTCCGTTGCTCTTCTTCTCCCTCCCCTCTGCATCTACGGTATGTTACTTCCGGTTTATTTTAAATATGTGCCGGTTCTCATAGCGCTGTTGTCCGGATAACTCCACACAGCCGGAAAATCATTTTAACTGGTTAATTGGTGACATTGAAACTTAAATCCAGTTATGGCGTTATGCTGTTGCCAGCAAAGGTATGCGCAGTGCATTTGGGCCTTAGTTACAAAAGGGTCACTTTAATTGGTAAGCTGCAAGAAATTAAATGTTTTTAAAAACATAATTAAAAAAGAAGTAAAATTATCAAATTTTATATAAAATGTGCTGATTTTAATCTCAAAATTTTTCAAAACTTCAAAACTTTTATTGAAATAATAAATTGGTTTATCAAAGTGGAGAGGAGGGGGGGGGGGAGGTGAGGTATATAAACACGAGATCGGGAACAAAAATTTAACTGATGAACGAATGATATTAAAATTGTGGGTACATGATAAAAATAAAAAAAAAATCATCATTTACACCAAGAATGGTATTGAAGAGTTTCACACACACGACATCTACTGGTAAATGGCTTTGATTCTCTTTCCCGCCAAATATCAAATAACAAATTACGAGTACATGTACTGTCATTAAAACTTATTTTTTAAAAAAAGTTAAGTACAAATTTTCTACAAAAGAAACGAAGTAATTAAGAATTTTTAGTACTGTATTATAAAATGAATGCTAAAAATTTGAATTTTTTTATGGCTAATAATAAATACAAAATTTAATTGTTATTAATAAATGACGGGATTTTTTTAAATATACTGTATAGGGAAAATGGTTTTAATGAATTTATCATTGCATAATAACAGGTTATATAATATGACAAAACTTTTTGTATTACATGGGAATGCAAACTTTCTAAAAAGTATTAAGTACTGTACTTTTTTGAATTTTAAAAAATGTTCTGGGCAATGGTTACACGAAATCATTATTTATTGATCCCGGGTTTTTTTAAATCTCAATCATATTAAGTTAATTTAAATTTTAAAATTTCGGTCGATCATTGCTGTAATAAAAGCATTTTTGACATTAAAAATGCTGCGATGGATAATGCAGTTTTGAATTTTGTTAAGCATCTTAATTGACTGTGACTTTAATATTATTATGTTAAATTAAAACTGCAACATTGTAAATAATTTATTTATTTATTATAAAAAGATTCTTATAACTTACTCGGTGATTTTATTATTAGGTCATCCACGTTGTTCTTATTAAATTGCGTGAGTTTATATCATTTGTTAACTAGATCTGTGTTATTATAATCGAGATTTAGATCTGTGACTATGGCTAAGATAATATCTAGAACGGATGTGACTTATTTTCGGTTTTATTTACTTTTAATGAATACCATAGCAATAGTAGTTCTTGAAATTTTAATGTTTCTTTTTAAATAAACGTTGGTAAATGTTTTGAAAAATTAGTTTTGTAAATAGATAGCGAGAATTCAAATATGAAACATATTAATTTTTTTAAACTTTTTTTACAAACAATTACATTTAACTGTATGTCTATCTGCTTACGTAATAATTGGGTTAAGTTCATCACAAAAAATTTGCAAATATGATTTTATAATTAGGCCTACACACAATAAAGCTAGAATGTTTATTGTTTCTTTCTTGTCGAGAATGGGTGTTTTATTGTTTACGGCAAATTCATTGATTTTTATATTACGCCGAGAGTGCTTCTAGGGAAATCTAGTCGTAGTTTTTTTTTTATTTTTGAGAAGAAACGACTAGAGAATGAAAGCGATAATAATTTAGATAATAATAATATAGTTGGAGGGAAGTGATGTTCCGTTCCTATAATCAGTGCCACCGTAACACGTTCCGAGGCCTCGCAGAGCATTTTATAATTTTATTGCTTTTTATTCCAACTTTAAAAGTGCATTTTAAAACAGTTAATAAGTGTTATTCGTTAAGAAAGCCATTAGTACCATTGCGCAAATCTCTGCAAGAGTTTTATTTTGCGTATAAAAAATGATTTTTTATTATGTTTTTTACCTTACCGGTATGTAAACATTTTTTCAAAAAAAATAATAAATTTTTTTTTTGAATTTCAGATGATCTTCAACACAAAAAATAAAACTTTAAATAGATTAACGTTATAAACTGAATATTTGGCTCTCAGAGTAAAAAAAAAATTGTAGATTAGTCTTAAGATGTTATACATTAGTAAATTTCAAGTGTTTAAAGTGGCTAATCGCGGGATCCCAGCAAGACAGAGGCTCGGCCAGCACGCTTCGGTTACGCCTATTCGTATAGACGGCACTGCCTGGAATGATATACTCCCAACTCCATCGCCATTAACATGCTCAAATGCGATTTGTTTTTCATCCGTAATGTGTAGTTTTTGTTTCACGGGGCTTGCGAATGCAAAACTTAAAATACTTCAAATTACATCCGCATATGGCAAAGGTAGATAGATGTTTGCATTATCAAAAATCATTTTCATCATACATTTTTTTTCTAATGTAATATTTTTTATCTATTGTTTGTAAATGCATAGATAAAATTAGTTCCAGAAGCGTCGCACACTTGTCAAATCATCGGAGGATCTGTCATCTACAAAGCCATTCATAAAACTTTAACTAATTTCGGAGGTTAGTAATATTTTTTATGAGCTCATTTTTCATCATAGCTGCTAATAATTATTGTTTTTATTTTTTTTTTCTTGCATACAATGTGCAACAATTATTTGAAATTTTTTTATAAGCAAACTTTAATTTGCTCTAGTTTTAGGCAATTAAATTTTAATTGCGCGAAATAATTTTTTTTTGCCGGTTAAAAAAAATATTAGCACCAATTTTAAGTTTGTCAGGGTTTTTAAGGAACCTTTCCATAAATGAATTGTTGAGCAAGGGGTTAACTTAAAATAATTATTTTAAAAAAAAATTCTTTGTTTACTTTTGCTTTGTTATGAAAAAAGAAAACGATCAATATTCTATTAAAAGAACCAAAACCGTAATTGAGCTTTGTTTATATTCGATTGTCATTGCCCTCAAAAAAGGGGCAATTGAATTAATGATGATTTAGTTAAAGACGAAGATTAATAGATTATTTCTAGTTAATTTTTAGTTGATCTTTTGGTGTTTACGTGTGTGCGTTATTGCGTTGTGTTTTGAAATGAAACATCAAAGGGAATAATCCCATTAAGTCTTTTATCGATCAAGGGAGAATGGCACTTGATGATGGTACATCAACGAACGCAGCAGAGTGCCTCATTAGACTGCATTCGCTGCGCTCGCCACATATGCATGTACGAGATAGGTAGACGTACAGGTATAAAAATCTATATTATTCTATAAATGAGCAAAAAATGCCAGTGAATTTGGTGCCAAAAGTAATTATTTTACATATCGATCCGCGCGTGTAAGTTGATCTAGTAGAGAAAAACAATCATGCTTTACCACTGAAATTTTGAGCAATAAATTTATTTTTGTACGCTCGTTTACAAAGGCTCCTCCTCTGCACTTTATGCGCATTCAATTTTTTGGGTTTCGAATTATCTCTGCACTTTGGCAGCGATAGATGAGTCGAATCAAAGAGGATACTTGGGCGAAGCAAAATTTAATTAGTAAATGGATGATGCGCTTTTCTCATAGTTAATAAAAAGAGATTATCATGGAACCTACTAAAATATTCACTCTTAATTACAGTAAGTTGTAATATTTTGATCCAAAAATTTGCTCATAAATACGAAAGGTTTCATTTTTTTCCTTTTGAAATTCACTTCGCAAATCAACTTCATTAATATTTTTTTTCAGAGAAAACATTATTTCCAAGTAAAGATGTGCCGGTTCAGAAAATAATTGACGTTTTAGGAGGAACACCGATTACTCAGAAATTAGCCGCTGTAAGACATTTGTCATCTAATTTCATTTTTTTGGTTTAAATTAGTTAATGCCGTGTTTTAATTATTATTATTAGGAACTTATAAATGTTGTGTTTGGATTGGCTTCGTGGAAATCTGCGTGGCTCGTTTCTGGATTATGTTTTCGCGACTCCCAAAAACCACTTTCTTTCGGATTAATAGCTTGCAAAGTTGTCAATTTTTATTTCAAATTTATTTTCGAAATTAATTTATAAACGCCAATTATTTTTTAACGATTAGAATGAAGTGAAAGGATTAGTTATGTGCGTCCAAGCTTATTTCATGAAGCATTTATTATTTTATTCCCACAATCGAGTTCCTGATGCAACTGCTGCGAGGTTATTACTATATTATAATTTCGGTTGCATTTTAATTAGAAATAAATTAAAAAGAAAATTATATTTTATAGGCTATTGCAACCGACAGTTGAAGAAAGATACGACGTAATGGTATCCGCTCTAGCCGATATTCTCTCAAAGGTTTCCGGTGGAAATAAACCAATCGTCATTTGCATTCCTCAGCAGGAAAACAGTTATTACGAACAAAGTGTTGAAATCTCTCCAGATGGCGTCACCGAAAAAGTAATTAATTTTACTTTTTAATGATTTTTTTAATTAATGATTACATTTTGTTTTTATGGATTATTTATTACGCGAAAAGTCATAACTTTAATTTCAAAATACGAGTCAATTGCATTGAAACAAACAAAATGACTCGTTTTTAAATTCAGACGATAAATTTAAAACTGTGATTGCGTGATTTGCCTCATGCTAGCTGAAGGTAATACAGTATTATCATTTCATTTACATCAGCAATTGGTTGGGATCACGGATGTACTGCCATTTTAATTGAGTTAGCTTGTGCGGTAGATTAAAAAAAAATTAATTAGTTGTACTTTATCACACGATGGTAGAAATGAGACGCGATTATATATCGTTTATGGTTGCATAAATACAAACACTGCAAATGAAAAAATCACATTTTATCTTATTTTGAGTATTAAATTTTAAAATTTTGAAACTTGAAATAGCGATATATAGGCTTATCAAAATAATAATCCGGGTCAATTACTCAGTTTTAAATCTTTTTAAAATGTAAACAACGTATAGCAATTACCTAGTTGTTTTACTTATTCAATGCTAATGGTTCTGTAATACCAATTATAATTTAAATTAGATTTAAAAATTGTAAAACATTTTTTTTTATGTTTACACCTATGATCTCATAATGCATTCTGCGAATTCATTTAATACTAACTTATTACATTGTAACTTATTCTAATAGCGACTATAATTAAGCGATTAAGAATAATAATAAAAATGAGATAAAAAAAATATAGATAATTAGCGCACAGGTGGAATAGCCAGAGTGCTTTTAAGAAGCCATTCTGCCTCCCGGTGAAATAGACAGGTAATCGAGACGAATTGGTCGTAATTATTATAGTTAGGCACTTACTGTAGGTGGTAAAAGCGCCTCAAACAACTTGCTTCACGCTGAGTTGAAGGTAATGCGGTGAAACCTATATAAACGAAATTGAAGAAATTGGAAAAAAGAAGGTTCATTGCGTATCAAAAATTCGTCAAAGTAATAATAATTTTCCTAGAAATTCTAGTTGACTTGTAGCAATGTAAAAAAAAAAAACACAACATTTATTTACGTACTAAGAATTTTATAGCATTACCATATTTTTACATTCAATATTTTTTTTTATCTAAAATTATTCAAAAGAATAATAACTCACCGGTACACTATTTTAAAAAAAATATTAAATTTTTTTTTCTTTAGCTCCACTTATTTGAATTTAACAACATAAATGATGCTCAAGATTTTATAAGGAAATATATACATTCGGTACCCTACCTTTTAATTAAAAAAATTTTATGATAAAATACTCTTATTAATAAATGTAATTTTTTTTAAAGTTTATTGAGAATCCCGGTTGCGGTTGTCTTCTTTTTTTATACAGCCTTGTTTTGACTAAAACATTTTCAAGGTACAGTATTATTATAATAATATTTATAATCTTCATTATTTTCTTCAAAATCAAAAAAAAAAAATACAGTACCGGTACACTAAAAAAATCAACATCCGTTTATATTAACATAATATTTCTCTGGTTTTGAATATGTCCTACAGTTTACGAAAAGACCTTGGACAGAAGCAGGATCAACTGTTGACCAACTATGGGAGGTGCAGTCAGGCTTTGGTCAGTTTAATTTTAACCGGAATCGCCACTCCTTATACGCACAATGGTATCGTCACCGAAAATGAAGATCTTTGTGATGAGGTATAGCCTACAGAAATAATAGTTGTCTGTAATAAATAATTTCACATGTATGATGTACCAGGTATAAAATGTTCCCGGAAGCTACTTTTCATAATTTAAATTTGTTAGAAAGAAATTTATCACCTTCGATTTTTCCTTTAAAATTACTCGTAACCTTATTCTGTATTTGATGCTTTTTCCAAAGCATACATAACTGCAGGCTGCATTATTTTGCAGAAATGTAAACATTACCTTGAAATCAAAACAATTTTTTATAATATTTTTTTTTTAAACATTGATTATGAAGTTATTATGCATTAATATTAAATTCTTAAATCGTTTTGTGTAAATTGAAACGGGAAAAAATATGAATAATAATTTAACTTGATTAAAAAAAGAAATGTATGAATATTTATAATTATTATTATTACAGGTTCAAAGGAAAATTGGAGCATTGGAGAGAAGTGAAATCGGTTTATTAATTTGGCAACAGAGTGACCAATGTGGAAGCATGGTAAATTTAAATTCTTAGTTAATAAAATTTTGAAATTAATTAATCCGAAATCAAAATTTTTAGATTGGTAGTCGGCTTAAAACTCCTAGGTTTCCCATTTGGGTAATTCGCATCGGTAGTCAATACGGATTGTTATTTAACCCAAACCGAGAGTTGACACGTGACTATCGCGCCGAAAACCATTTTGAGTTGCATTATTACAGCAGCAATCGAGGTCAAAACGACCCGATCATCCTTAGCATTGGTATAGTTTTTGATAATTAATTTCATGACTTGTTCATTATTGTAAATATTTATTTTTTTTTTTTAAGACACAAGGTCGGAAAGAAGACGGGACGATCGAGATGTACCTTTGCTGGAACGACTCATTCTGACAAAGTAAGTTGTGATTAAGTTATTATTATAAATTCCAAGGCTAAGCAAAAATTCAATTAGATCATGTGCGTTTTTATTTTCTATTTTTTTAAATACCGTATTCGAAAACTGCACTTTTTTTAAAAAAAACTAACAATTCGTAAGAATGAATTACAATTGTTGTTGTTGTTTTTTTGTTTTAGATGGCATGGTGCAACTGTCTTTTGGAATGGAAGTGCTCCATTTTTTTAAAAAAACAAATATTACATAATCATCGCGGCCATAATTTAATTGGTCCGTGGAATAAAATCCGTCCATACTCTACTATAAAAAATATTAATGTATTTTCGATGTGTGTTTTAAGACTATTTAAACGTTAATTAAACTATTAAAAAGCAAAAAATAATAATTCATTGTTGTTTGTAATGTTGTTTGCTTTTTTTTTCAAAAAAATAGTAAACTTTTTTATTGAATACAAGTTTCAAATTTGCGTATTAACTTTTTTTAATTCATAAAAAATTGATTAATTTAAAATTTAAGCAGCCAAACAAGGACACTTAATATTACAATAATTATGGCAATTGCGAGCATTGTGTTAGACTTTGTTGTAAAAATCCATCTTCGTTCAACGGGTTTTAGTAGATGAACCAGAAAATTCTGCAAAAAAATATTGAAAAAAGAATATAAGAATTTTTTAACTAAAAAATATTTTTTTTTTTTTTGAAAAAAACATCAAATTATATTTTTCCAACTACAATATTAAATTATCAATGATTTTGATGCCATCATTATATTATTTTTCAAAATGTTTTTAATGAATAGAAAAATATTAAATGGAAACGTGATGAAATGAGGTCATAATAATACAGCAAGGATATTTATTATTTTTGTTATGAAGTTTATAACATGCAGCTGCATGTAGAAATGATAATGAAAAGTTACTGTAGATGAAATTCACATCATGCTGTTTGTGGTTAGGCGGCGCATGACAGTTAAATTTAATACTAAAAAATTTATATCAATCTTTTCCAACCTAAATACTACGTGCGCGCAAAATTATACGCTAAACCCTCATTGATCAGATAAGAAATATTTCTTATCCAATTTTACTTTAAAAATTTTAATGAAAAAGAAATGTATTGTTTACGAAATTTTGATATTAGGCCTACAGTATTGAGCAAACTACAGTAGTTCGTTTACTTGTGTTATGCAATTATTCTTAAGAGTTAAAATATTTAATGCTACTAATATTTTTTTAAATTGACTAACATTCAGATAATGATTATATTTGATGACTATTTGAAACTTTTTGTAATCTATGCATGTTCCTAAAAAAACAGCTGAGTAAATTCAAGCACGCGAAAGTTTTTCGGAAACTAATCAGGATTTCCATATCCTCTCCATACTTTCTTTTTACATTTCCTTATACAGAAGCCTTATTTATTATTTAAGTTCAAAAAGGATTTTAGAAACACTATTGTAACAAAATAATGAAACTGTTAAAATGCAGCGACAGAAAACGCCAAATAAATTATTGACTTTCTCAAATATGCTTACCGGTATATACGTGTAGGCCTATATTCGTATACCAGCAAAAATATTATTACTGTATAAATATTTTAAAGGAAATAGAAAATGTAAACGTAATGCGATATTAAACAGACGTTAGAGGTATGAGCGAAATAATTTATGGCGCAAAACTAAAAATAACGAAACTCTTGAACGAGAATATAAAGATCGATCTTTAACATTGTCATAAGTTTATTAAAGGAAAAGAAAAAAAAAATAGCGGGTTTTTAATTAATTTAAATTGAAGCCATTTTAGTTATGTGAGTCAAGTTCAAATAAAAATTAATGATTTCTATAACGATGAGGAAACCGGCTAATTCAATACCGGCATAAAGTTAGTTGACTTTTTGCCAATCACATTCAAATTCAGGTCAACGGCAATCATGTGTGTCTATTGACCTAGCTCTCTATGCGATCCCGCACGCCCGCTTCATCTTTCTTTGACATATTAATTCAATTTACAATATACTAAACATGTAAATCAATTGAGAGGCCATTAACTCAGAAACAACACTCACGCGGCTGCAAAAATAATGTTGTCCTAAAAAATAGAAGCGCTAATGAAACAATTATTGTGCATATTGTTTTTATTTGGTAAAGCGTTCACGTATTTCTCGGATACATTTTGTTAGAAAAACTATTTTGCTTGGATATTAAAGATTAGAAACCGGATTTTAGCAACGCCAACGTCTATTTTATTTCAGATAATATTATTAAGAGTAGAGAGAGGAAAGCAATATCAGATCATTTTTGCAGCGCGTTTTGATGTGTCGCTATCAAATTTAATTACAAGTTATCTGTCTAAATTATTGTGAACGAGAGAGGCTTGCAAATAGAGGATTGTAAATTAAATTTGCACTATCAAAAAATGATTAGCCATTGTGTAGAAGATTACAATTACATGTTTTGCCGCATCGTTAATTTACTCGTTTAGCATACTCAATTTAAGAGCTTTAAATCGGGGTGAACCAAACAGGATATTACGAGTATAAGAGGAATTTTTCTTTTTGATATAACATAATAGTTTTGAAAAAAAATTTCAAAAAATAAATCCTGAAGGCATCTTTAAAAATTAATTTATAAACATGCAGTAATTATTTTTAGATACAAAAAGCATTCTTAAAACTAAATTTTTAATTCCAGAAATTTTTTTTTTGCTTTATTAATTTTTTTTTTTTTTTTTTTGAAATATAAATTTTAAAGTTTCAGTATGAAGGCGCACCTCTAGGCATAAAATAATCTTTTTAGCATAGTGCAATATACTGAAATTAAATTTTCAATTGTGAGAAAACAGTTTTTTTAGTAGTATACGTCCGGTACGTGTTTATGCATAACATTACTTAAAAATGTATTTATTTTTTAAATACTGTATATAATATAAATAAAAAGTAAGTTACCCATCCGCCTTGCTGAGAAATCCAAGAAGTTAGGTGGCTCTCGATGAATAAGCCAAAATATTCGATAATGGAAAGTAGATAATCGACGTGTCCCTGTTGCACGCAGTCGATGGCCAGTCCACCGGTCACCGCAAACAGAGATACAATTCTTCCCCAAGTAATAGGTTCGTCTTTCGGTATTAATTTGCCCGCCACCGTCAAAAACAAATCTTGCAAAATCGTTTCCGAGGTTAACGTCCTACAAATCTGTCGGCAAACACTGTTATAGGTTTTCGGATGCCTCGATTCCAACTCCTTCCCCAACACGTTTAAATAATAGAAAGTATCGGTGGAACCTCCGTAATTAGCCGTCATATTCATCACGCTTCTTAACCTTTGCAGACTCATGCATTTTCGATGGAAGAGCGAACTTCGTCGGAGTCGCGCTCGAATATATTGCGCGCACAAGCCTTTACCTTCGTCCACGATGGCTTTATTATTGGCCAATTGACCCAAGTTTTTCCAGCCGATAGTCGCCGCTGATAATCTGCGGCTCACTTCTTCCCCCACTTGACTCAGCCGACGTTTAGTAAACGCTAAATCACCGCAAGCCAAACTACCCGGTGATAAACCGCCGATAGCCGTGCCCGTGCTCAGACGCCGACGATTCGAACCTAAACTCGGCTTGTAATTCCAGTTGAAATCCTGTTTGATAGCGGCGTTGGCGGTGCTGGGGTACAGCTTGCATTTTTTCCCGTTGGAAGTTGCCGGCTGCACGTCAGCCGCGCTGTCGATGGTGCACGTCGGAATTAAAACGTGTTTTACACATGGACGAGATGCCATGTTAAGTTGTGAAGTGCGCGGCGGAGACACAATCGGTTGGTTGGCCGGATGAAAGGGAGTGAGTGTGTGAGCGCTGAACTACATGTAGCACTGCACTGGAGAAAGGGAAAGCTTCAATTAAAAATTTGTTTTTGCCTCAAACAAAGGTGACCTCTAAATGCGAAAAAGAGTTTATTGAATGGTGGTTTTTAGGCTAACAACACTTCAGAAATGCAACAATCGGACAATAATTATTTTTGCGTTCTCCTCCTCTCTTCCACGCGATCAACATCAACGCCGTAACAAAAACAAGATTAATCCAACGTCATAACAGTCTGATGAAAATAATATTATTATAATAATTCTGTCGGTTTTTTGTTTACTCGAAACTTTTTCGTATAAAAACAATGAACTCTCTCGCAGGTATTGTTGTTTTGCTTTCTTTTCATTTTCTTTTTTTTTTTTTTTTTTTAATAAAAAAAAATATTTTATTAAAATCTTAAACAATACTCCGTCAACATTGGCATTGAATTTAACTCAATAGGATATTATTAAAATTGAGCGTTTTATGACTTTGTTTTTTTTTTAAAAGAATTTTTATGACAAGCAAAATATTTTGGTTGTAGGAAATGAAACTTTGATAATAGGCAAAAGTAATAAGGAAATAATATTAAGTTCCATAATTACGAGTAATTTTTTTTTTTAAATTTTTTGGTACCGGTAGTTATTTAATTTTATATGGGCAGCATATAAATTATAATCATTAGTAAGAAAAAGCTACAGCTAAATTTTCTTCCTTTTTAAATGCCAATTTTATCATGTTTTGCATATCAATTAGTATTAGGCAACAGTTAATAATTTAAATAAATTTTTATTAAAATAAATATTTTATTTTTAAATATATTTATCTAGCTGAGTACTAATTGCATGCGCATCTATAAATAAATATGTGAAATTTACCTGCAAGTAGATTGTCAATTTCTTTTATTTTTGTTTTCCAATTGATCGGTAATATTTTACAATTGAGTTTTTAAAGTCATTTAACACCGTTAACATGTGTTTTAATATTGTTTTGGAAAATTAAACATCAGTATACATTGTATTGCAATTTCTACAGGGTGAATACAAATGTGGCATATGGATGGAAAGCAATTTAATTGGCCGGTGTTAGAAAAAACTGTTAGGGGGAGGAGGAAGCTATACGCAGTACATTACTGTTTGATGACGTTTTGTGAAAGCAACAGCTGAATAAATTATTTTATATCTGTCGATATCGACTTATATTGTACCTTTTTGTTAACTGAATATTGAAATAAGAATATAACAGTAAATGATAAAAATTGTGCATGCGTTGTGCTGTTTTAAGCACATAATAATATGCTTCATTAAGTTTCTAGGACACCAGCAAATTAAATACAGTACCTGCATCTTAAAATTTAATGTCATGAAATGATGTGGGTAAAATAGCCTAAAAATGATTAAATTATTTTTTAAAAAAAATTTAAGTTTAACATTTATTTCATAATACAGAATTACAAATTATTTGTAACAATATGCATTGAAACAATAAACACGTTTACAGTGAAATTTTAACGAAATTTGAAATATGAAGTAGTAATTAATTATTAATACATTTATTACCGTACTTAAAAATATTATTGCATGGAAAATGTTTTGAAAAAATTAAAAAAAAAACAACCTAATTTAAATTTATAATAATTTTACAAATCAAATTCAAAATTAAATTTAAAATTTGTTTTTATAAAACAATTACATTAAATATTTCCATCAATATATTTAATTGGATTGATAATCAATTTTTGGTTTTCGGTTAAATTTGTAAGTTTAAATTTACCTCCAAAACTTTTTTCTTTACGAAAGGCAACCGCAACGTTTACGTAAATGTACGCAACGTAATGACGTAAACGAGTAAGCATGGCCGCCGTCTTGAAAAAGCGAGCTTTGGCGGAGTTTAGCCAAGTTATTCAGGTAATAATAATGAATTTAATTTTAAAATTATGATATTGACAATGTGGAGATTCGTGAAATTATGTTTCTTTTAATTAGGAGGATGTTCCTAAGCCTGCTAAGCGTTTGCGGCTGATAAAGAAGCCTAAGCTGGTAACATGGAACGTCGACTTGTCATGTTTTGGGAGACCGGGAACAACCCCGAGAGAAAGTCTCCAAGCTTTACTACAATTGGCGGACTTTATGCCACATCAAGTATTTGATTATATAACGCAAGATTAATAGAAACATAAAATTAGCGTATCCTGTATATTATAAATCTCAAGGTAGAAGATGCTGTTCGTATCTATAACGATTTAAGAGAGCATCTACCAAAAGAAAAGGATTCCCTGATTCGAGCTAAAATTGTACAATTGGTGGGTGAACTTTGTTTGGTCGGCGATCAAGATGTTGGAGAGCTCTTAGATGAGTTCGGAAGCTTTATCAAAACTGAAACATCGCATAAAGTTTTGCTTCAAATTTTAGAAACTCTTTACAAAATTGTAAAGCAAAAACATTCGCAAGATTCGAAATTTGCTTACAAATTAATTAAGTTGACAAAGCAGGTACATCATTTAATTTTATTATATATGTAGTTTTATTTTTTAATTTACTTTTTTTTTCTTTTCTCTAAGGTTATAACGGATTCGAATCATTTAGTTAAATGTAAAAGTTTGGAAATATTAGGCGAATTAACTTCTACAAACTCCACCGAAGAAGTGATAACTAACACTTTTAAGTTGTTAGGAAATTTAAGTCAGAATTACGATCCACGGGTGCGAGCTGCAGCCGTCAATTCCATGGTTTGCGAACGTTCTTCACTGTTATAAATTTCAATTATAATTTTTTTCTTTATTTTTGCACTGCAGTTGAAACTTTATGAAAGAGGAGTAAAAATTAATATGAACATATACGGAGATATCACTAAGTTGTTGAATGAAGATTACGAAGGTGTCCGAATTGCAGCTCTTAAATTAATAGTAGTTATCAGCCAGACTTTTGCGGACAGGTCCGTATTTTATTAAGTAAAAATGTAGTTCGTAAATTCAGCTTTGTACGGTCTGACTGTATTAATTAATTATAGTTTGGTTACGGTACATGAAAGTGAGGAACACATTCGATTGATTGATGATGCTTTCGCCAAAGTATGCCACGCTATTAATGACCTGTCATTAGTTGTTCGCGTGCAAGCAGCTCAACTTTTAGTAAGTAGAGCGTTTTAATTTACATGCATTTTAAATTTGAGTCTAATTCTGTCTTTATTAAATAGGGTAAAATGACAAACGTTAGTTTGAAGTTTTTAGAACAAACGTTGGATAAAAGATTGATGTCAAATATGCGGGTTAGCTACTTGAATATTATTATCGATTTTTTTTTAAACGAGAATTTCATTTGAACCATTCGAACTTCTTGATAATTATAGAGGAAATGTTCTGCACACGAGAGACAAAAAGAGTCGTTCGAGAGCGGAGAATGGGCTTCTGGTCAAAAATGGGCGGACGATGCACCAAAAGAACTGCTTGATGCAGACAACGTTAGTTTAATTGCATCGGGCGCATGCGGTGCCGTTGTTCACGGTTTAGAAGATGAGTTCATGGGTCAGTTTTTTTTATACTTTTAAAATACTTTTGTAATGACTATTAATTTAAATTTGAAGAGGTGCGCAGTGCAACTTTAGATTCTCTATGCATTCTTGCCCTACATTCACCATATTTCGCAAGTTTGTCAATCGATTTTTTGGTTGATATGCTCAATGACGAGATTGAAGATGTGCGACTAAAAGCAATCACTTGTCTGACTAAATTCAGTCATCTTATAGTTCTGCGTGCTGATCAATTAGAAATCGTTTTAGCTGGTTTAGAAGTACATATTTATATTGTGTACATTCTGTGTGCATTTTTTTTTTGTTAATATTTATCGTTTAGGATTTTTCTATGGAAATCAGAGAGGGATTACACGGAATGCTTTCATCGTGTCAGCTATCAACTAAAAGTTGCCTGAAAATGTGCGTTGATAATCTCCTTGAAAATTTGAAAAGATACCCACAGGATAAACGATCAATTTGGAAGTACGTTATAATACTTTTACGGTCACAAAAAATAAGTCTAAATATTATTTAAATGTTGGATAAAGATGTTTACGGAATTTGGGAAGTCGGCATGCAGAATTAACGTTGCCTTTGGTTACTGAGCTGCTTGGAATTCATCCTTACTTTGACACTCCAGAACCCGACATGGATGATCCAGCCTGTATCCTTTCATTGCTTATAATAATATTACTTTTCTTTGATTTTGTCAATTAACTTACATTATGATGTAGATGTCAGTATATTAATATTGGTTTTAAATGCTGCTCAGAATTATCCTACCATGGTTCCATTATTTGAACAATTTACAAGGAGACATTACAATTACTTACGGGATAGTATTCCTCATTTGGTGCCTCACATTTCGGTACATTTTAATATTTTTGAGTTTTTGACAATTATTAATTCTGAGTGATTAGTTTTTAGGAAGAGGCGAATCGCAATTAGAAATTAGTCAAGTGTCTTCACAAACAAACGAATTTCTCCAGAATGTTTTGGAAAGAGTAGCAAAAGCAGAGTTGCAAACTGCTAACACGAGGCAGTTATTGCAAGAAGCTGCTATTCAGTAATAATTGCAGAACTGCACATCATTTTCAATATTAATATTTAATTTTTAGGGATTTGGAGAGATTGTGTCAAATTGAACCAAATTTAGCGGCTACTGCAAATTGCGCTTCTCTGTACATCAAATGCCAATGCTATTTTGCAAAAGTAAATTTTTTATGAAATTACTTTAAAAGTTATTACCTTAATGTTATTGATTTTAGATTTTACAAAATAAAAATTGGTGCACTTCGTCCGCTTTAGCCCTTCAACAAGGAAATACGATTGTTAAAAATTCCGTTGAACAGGTTCAATTAAATCTATACATTTTATCTACGGTAGGAAAATTATAACGTAAATATTATTACCTTTTTAGTTATTGCAAACTAGTTTTCGCCTCGCTCACATGTTTATGGGATTTAACTCTACGGAAATGGCTACGATATTGCAAATGCGTTTAAAAGTGTTTGCTCTCCATTTGGTATACATTGTTCGTGGAAGTAATTCCTCGGCTTTAGCATTATGTGAATATTTTTTAAGCCAAGTAGAAAATCTTCAAAAGTATATTTAAAATAAATTTTTTTATTTTTAAGAAGTTTACTAATTAACGTATTACTTTGTAGATTTTTATGGAAAAATAATTTGACTCCTGACTCATTTGTTGACGCTGTTTTCTATGAGATGGGTCAATTAGAAGATCCTAAACCAGGAGCGGTAGCACGAGCATTGCAGGTTTTGTTTAAGGAGATACAATAATTTAGAATGAAGTTGTTAACGTCGGGTTTTTTTAACTCAGCCTTTATTGCAATCTAATCGTTCACCGTCTTTGCGGCTAGTGAGTCATATTCATCAAGCTAGAGCTACTATTTACGAACCTACTGGAGAGTCTGATACTCCATTAAAATTTACAGCAGGTTTAATTCTAGGAGTCAATTTAGATGCTGAAATTGAAAACGTAGAAGATCTTAAGACTGTCAGGATAAAGGTAGTTATTTTATTTTTAGGGATATGCTTACGATAATTAGTAGCCTAATTATCACCTTGCGTTTGATTTAGGTTAAATATCCAGATCAGCAAACTCAACTTATTTTAATAAGATTAAGTGATTTTAGAGAGATTGAAGAAAGACGTCATAGATTAATGACTACAGCACTTCTATCGCATAATTTATGGTCAGGTAATGGAAACTGTCAATTATTTATTTACGTCATTGATTTTATAGTATGATATTTTGATTGCAGAGGCTTGTTATGTAGAAATTAGTCTGGCGCTGGATTTTTTGGAAATTGAATCCGGGAATGTAAAAAGTTATCAAAAGATGCTGTCTAAAATGGAAGATTATGCTATTGATCTATGCACACCAGTTAAAGTTTATGTATCGCCCAAACAGATTAAAAAAGGAATTTAGACAAGTACACAAATTTATTAAACTCTATTTTGCTTTCTATATTTAAATTAACTTTAAAATTTTAAGGATCAATCATTTTCTGCGGTGATAATTTTACATTGAAAAGTTTCTTCAAATGCTTCGATGAATTTTGGAAGAGTTTGAGGAATAGTAACTTGATAACCTAATTCAGATGACAGCGAAGTAACGCCTCGATCCTCTATTCCGCAAGGAACTATATGCTGAAACCAGGTTAAATCAACATTACAGTTGAGAGCGATTCCGTGACTGGTAATGTAACGCCGACAATTAATTCCTGAAAAGTAATTTTGTCAAAATCTCATGTAATATGTAAAATACAGTATAATAAATATAACTCTAATTTTACCAATTGCCGCTATTTTATTTTTTCCTATCCAAACACCCGTATGTTCACAAGTGCTAGCTTCTAGTTCAAATTTTCGACAAGTGTTTATTAGACACTTTTGCAAAGCGCACACGTACCATTTTACACTCTTCGAATAGTTTTCCAAGTTTAAAATGGGATATGCAACCAATTGACCAGGGCCGTGAAAAGTTATTAACCCTCCACGGTCAGTTTTAATAAATTGTGCTCCTAGCTTCGTTAACTGTTCTTCATCGAGTTTGTTGTAGCCGGCAGTTCTTATGCCAATAGTGTAAACCGGATCGTGTTCAACAATTATCAAAGAATCCAACAATCTGCGTTTTTCTTCGATCGAAGACAAACTTTTTAAACGTTGTTGCACACTTTCGCGTTGAATTTCTAAAGCTGATGAGTAACTCAGTCGTCCTAAATTGTGAAGTTTTACTAAGCGATTCATCTTCACCAGCTTAATAAAATAAATTCAAACATAAAATTATTGAATAACGTACTACATAAGATAAGAGGAGTTATAAATCAGGTTATATAACAGTTAATTAATATTATATTGCAGTAGCCATAGAGATTTAAAAGTAAACATTTTCAATTTGCTACAGTTTAAAATGCTACAACTAATTTTATATTGTATTTTTCATTTTATTTTTTGCTTTAAAAAAAGGATTAAATATTATTACATAATTTAATTTCATGAACACATTCACTTCCACATAATAATAGCTGAATCGTGCCAAATTATAGAATAATTAACATGTTAAAAAAAAAGATGCAAAATATTGTTGATAAAAAAATTTCGGTTTCACCAGAAGCGAAAACATGTGATCGTCTGATCTTACGTCATCTCGTACGCATGCGTGTTGTTTACAATGGAATGGCTTTGGATAGGAAAAAAAAAAGAGTTTTCCAATAGCAGTCGTCGTCGTCGTGCGATTTGTGAATGCGTTTAGTTCGTGCTTTATTGGCTGCTGTTTTTCATCATTTTATCTTTTGACTTTTATTATTAAGTGTAGTGCATTTTCAGTTTGTCAATTATCAGATGCATAGATATTGGTTCGTCGGTAATTTTTCTAGAAAGCGTGAAAATTTGGAATAGCAAAGAGGCGTGCGGGTAGGCCCAGCCGGTTGGATCCATCGCCTCGATCGCCAGACCTGGCATGCAAACATCTTGAATTATTGGATTGGAATCTACTAATAACTCTTATTTACACTTCTTAATAAAAAAAGAAATCATAACCAAGTGCTATTATAATATCGTCCTAGTGAGGTAAGATTCAATAATTAATTTTTTTAAAGTGCAATTTGATCGTTCATTTCGATCGAATTCTCGATGATTTATGCTCCTTGATTTATGTCTACTAATAAAATAATATAGCTAATTAACTTTCTTTATTATTTTTTTTATTATTGCAAATTTATGCATTTAAGCAGTATAAATTTTTAAAAGAATATTCGACTATTAAAATTATTATATTCTGTACTAAATAAAATTCTGACATCAGCTACCATAGACATTGCATGGCATTGCAATTTTTTTTATTTTTCTCATCTCAGATGTATTAATCATTAATTTTTTATTACAGCACACTAGAAATTATTCTTATTTCTATTAATTTGTTAATAATAATAATTTTTTTGTATTTTTTTTTAAATTGCCAAAAAAAATATTGACATTACTGTAAATAGTAAAAAAACTGTTATTATTCATACAGTAGTTTATTTGCGTGAAAAAACGCGAATTATTTGAGAAAAAAAAATGTCAACATTATCAAATTATCTGCGTATTAATTGAATTTTTGTTCCAAATAGATTTAACATATAATTATTATACTACGAGAATTTCATTGAACTTTTCAACCGATCATCCGACATCGATAACGTTATTCGTCATGCACCCTCGACGTTATCAATTATTAATAAATTTTTTTCAGTGTTGCTTGACAATTACATGTGTTAACAAATTGGTGAGAAAAGATGTGTTAAAAAGTGTCCACGCGTGCGCTGCAACTTTTTTTTTCTCCTTCTCCGAATACGATTGATACAAACTAATGCTAATCACTTAAAAATAGAAATACCCCAAAATAGGTTAACTTGTTTATGTGGGACATAAGGATTAGTCAAGGCGAGAAGGATAATTTTTTTTTTACTACGAATGCCTAACTAAATTACCTTTAAAAAAAATTGCAGCATTTCTAGAGTTTCGTCGGTATTTTCATATGTCAAAATCGAGTTATTAATGTAGGTAGACAATTAAGCGTTTGCATCAGCACCGCCTAATTTTTTAAATTTCCCCCCCCCCCCCCCCGATTTTCATTTCATTTATTTTTTTTTTGTTGATACGTACGTGTGCAGAAAGATGCCAAGAGTTTTTTTTTTTTTTTTGCTCTTTGGTTTTCTATAGTTGCTTGGCTAGTAAAAATTCTATTCTTACACCGCAAAGTGTCGAGCGGTTCAAATAGCATTATTGTATGATGAGGAAATAATATGCGTTTGGCAACACCTGGAAAACAACTACCGTATACATTGTACCTGTACAGTACCGTACGTTGTTGTAATACGGTAGGTGACCTACCAAACACTACCTCAACTTCCGCATTGATCGAGTTTTGTTGAAACAAAACTAACCCTCTTCCCTCGTTTAGTACTGGGAAACTTATCGAAATAATTATTATCAAGATCTGGTTTTTTTTTTCCTTCCCCGTTCTTCTTTGAGGAAGATTTGAAATCATCCGGTGGGATTTTCTATGACATTAACGAATTAGTCATTGGGGAATTTCGTTTTTCTTCTTGGGAAATAAACGAGATTTGAAAAGTTCAATGCCAGGGTTTCTTTTATTATTATTATTTTTTTCCAGGAACGGAGAAATGTTTATTAAATTAATTTTTTGGTACCGGTATTTCTACTAATAATGTAGCTGTTAAATTCTCTGGTAATCCATGTTTTTACATTGCTAATTGAGGTACATTTTTACGTTATACATTTTAAAGCTTTGATTATCCGGGATGGTCCGGATAATCAAATTGTATCAAAAGAACACTCATATTTAGCATGAATTTATTTCAATGAAAAGGGAAAATACTGTAATGTTTACATCCAAACATACACAATAGCAAAGATAGAAACAATGTTAAAAACAATACATTATGCATGTCCGGTACTGTATAGATTTGAGTGATGACCTTGTGAGCGCCGATCAATTGTTATTGTTTTCACGAAACTTTTAATTTGTGCTCTGCATAATATTCTTTCTTTCAATTCTATTCATCCACTTATTATTTCTCATTAAATGACACTTAATTTTTGTTAAGTCTCAGTACTCTTTAAAAGATTTGAACAAAAATTTGAGAACTCTTCTATTCAAGAAGCTTCTTTGCCTTGAGTTGCTCAATTGAAAATTATTTCCATTTGAATAAAATAATACCGCTAATGATATTTTAACGACGCGGTAATTTTAATTTAGTGAAATAGTTTTCGGTCTTTCTTAATCAAAAAAGCCTTATCCAAGTAACGATTTAAAGTAATGGGTAATTTTTCTAACATTTGAGATGTTTTTGTAGTAGCTTCCGGGTTTATTTATTTTCGTTTTATCGCGATCTTTTAATGCTTAATTTGTGAAATGGAAATCATTTTTTAGCGGTATTATGAACCCGATTCCTATACTATATTATTAATTTTTGGAAGTTTGTTTTTTATAATAAAAATAATTGAATAGAGTAGGAACGGTCATTTGTTTCCGACACACGGATGGATGATCGGGAAAGAAAGGGACGTAAAACAGCAGTTTGTTAAAATACTGAGCCGCAAATATTCTTAATAATTGATCGAAAGTTTGCAGTGGATAGACATCGTAAAGTGCCTATTCACTGCTTAATGTCTGCGCAAATTGATGCGACGGATGAGGCACGTTAAGTCTGTTAAGATATAATTATGTCGCTGGCTAAACTAGAAAAGCTCTCAACTCACAAAGTCTAGATTTTACACGAAAGCCAATGAAACTCTTTTAAAGCTAGCAATACCAAGGTGAAGTTGTTTTTATCTATTATTTTGAATAAAATATTTTGTTTTTATTACTAGACCCTTTATGATAGTAAAGAAAATTGTTTTAGGGAGTTATCTAATTTTTAAATTGAGTTTACGGAAACTATTTCGGCATCGAGATGCAAGATTGTTTTAAATTTTAATTATTAAGAGCAAATTTTAGATATAGAGTTCAGTGTTTTTCTATTGGATGCAGAATCTCAAAACAAAGCGAACGAGGAACAGTGATATAAAAACGTTTAACACCTAATAAAAGTGGTATTTTTTTACATAAAATTCCAAATTGTAGAGAAAAAACCTATTAAACAGTTGCAAAGAATCGTGTATCTACCGTAAGACTAGTATAAAGAAGAAAAATAAACAAAAATTGCCAATTAACGAGATTTTAAGCTGGTGATTGTTGACATGTTGGAAGATAAAAAATTCTTACTTAAAAACAATTTATCAATGGTTTTTAAGTTATGGCGCATCATATTCCAATATGTTACGGCAGTCGCGGTACCATGAAGAAAATGTTGATTTGCATCGTGACTTTAGCCCATGGTGCTCCAAAAATATAACACTGCCGCCTGCATGCTAACCTGCATTGAACATCATAATAATTTTATCGTTTTGGGGAAAATGTCATGCATTTATCTTATCCAATACAGTAACGTAATTATACAATAAATTATTCAAGTTTTAGCAAAAAGTGGAGTTAGGAGGTTTTCTACTGTAGTTTAGCCATCGTTATGATGTCACCAAATTGCGATCAGCACTTAAAATACCGCTCGAACGCAAATAATGAATGAAAAAAAAATATAACGCTTTTTGTCCAAAAAAAAAATTATTCTGAAATTTTACGTTAATTGTACAGTACTTTAAATTGAAAACATTAATCGGCAACTGCAAGAAAATGTATTATTAACCCGTTCGAGTATTATTTTTTATTTGCATTAGTTAAAATGTTATTCCGAAAGTAAAATTTATCAACAGCAATTACGTTTCGATAATGTCACGACCTATTTCCTTCTCTTAATTTCATAAGTCATCGAAGGTCTTGTGTTGCAAGGGCGTTCATGATACAATGATAAAATTGCAATTTATAATTAAGCGCGTTAATCAACGTGACTAATTGAAAATATTTCTGTTTTGTTTCTATTTTAGAATTAATCCGAACAATGTCACGTAAAAGAACTCGAGAAGAAAAAGAGTGTGGAGTACCAGTCGTACCAGTACCTCACGAAAGACTGGCGGTAAGATTGATAAATAAATTAACATTTTTAAACTGTACGTTACAATATTATACTGTAATTATTTTTTTTTTATTGTGTTGATTAGTTTTTAATGGCCTTTTATCTTTTCTTTCGTTGGTTTAGTGAATAGAAATGTTAAGCGCGAGATAAGCCAGTTAAATTGAATTATTATAGAAGATTGTTCTAAAAATCTAACTGAACAATCTGTGAAATTTGAGACGGTCCAAATTTGTTGAATTTTAAAGGTCGCTGACTTAAATCTTTTTTTATTTCGATTTTTATTCTTCGATTACGGTTGTACTGTACTAAGCTTTTTATTATATATTTTATATATTTTTTATGAAGCTGCGCGAGTGTGTATAATCGTTGAGTGACACGTAAGCAGTTTCTACAATAAAAAGTTTAAATTCCAATGCAACACGTGTTGATGTAAAGTGCATCTGTTTGATTCATGGTTCTAAAATTAATTATAGTTTGATTATTATGATTGATTAAAATTTTTATGGTTTAAAATACAGTAGAAGAAATTTTGGCCTCATTTGAATTGATATTACTTTTTGTTATGCGTGGATAATAAAAAATATAATTAAATTTTGGTGCACTTTAAAGTATTCTATGGTACAGGTGTACTTATTTGTTTTCTTAAGAATTTTTGTATTTTTTAAATAAATGGGTTAAGTTAAATTCTTAAAGTTTGTTACGAAACTTATGATAACAAAATCTACTGAAAAGCTTTAGAATATATCACATTTTTATCAGGTATTCTTAATAAAAAATGTCACTTATTGATGAAGTTAATATGGTCAATTGTTTAAACTAATTTTTATTAGATGGTTGCAAGCTTTGTGACTATGGATTTGTTTAATAATTTATTTTTATAAAAACGAATTACCCGTATGATTTATTCATTGGTCATGACATTGTGCTAGAGGATTATACTATAATTTTATATTAATTATTATTATTGTTTTTAAATTAGAAAATTTTAATTGATTTAGCTTGCAGTGTTTTCTAGCATCTATAAGAAAATAGTTCATGTTTTTTTTTTTTAAAAAAATTAAGTGCAGCTTACATTAAAATGGTTTTATAAAGAGCTTGAGTTTCATATTTTTTATCAGCAGATTTGATTTTTTAAGATTTTTATTATTTTTTAGTTATTTGTTATTATGTTTTTTTGTGGCAAAATAATGACATTATGGATTTTCTATACATAAGTTAGCAGTTAAGACATTTTTCATGATCAAACAGACTGCAGTTTCTCTGGAAACTTGTTTCGCAATTGTTGAAAATAATATATTATAGTATATAAAAAAAATAATTTGGTGTTTTGAAACTACCATGGAAACTTGATTGACCACTAAACACTCGTTATTAAGAGTTTATCGATAAATTGCTTTCAATTTTGATTTAGAGAGGAATTCCGTATTTTGAAATATGGATTTTTTTTCTACCTGATTTGTTTTTTGAAAGCAGCGATGTTTTTTTTATTTAACATCATATTATAGTCACGAGTTTCTTAATCTTTAGGCTTTAATATTCATTAACGAATGCAAGCCATTTGAAAGTAATTTACGAAGTGGAGCATGAACTTGAAACCACTTTAATAGAATATGTTTTTAAGACGTGCTAAGCATTACATTACAGGATAATGTTAGAACTTAACATTCTTAAAAATTATTTTGTTGTTTGCAAGCTAATAATTAACTTTAAAAATGAATTCCTGCGTTTCTTCGCTAATGGTAGGTTGCTTCTAATTTTAGACTACATTAAAAACATTCCAAGTAAAAAGGTGGCGCGTTGTTTAATGTTTAAAACATTTTTTGTAGATTTGTTAAAAAATAATCGTCTATATTAATTGTATACTAAACCTTTGAAATTCTTTGTTTTCTTTCAATTTTTTAGACTATTTATAATAAAGCCCCATACAGCGACGAAGATGCTGCTAGAATTGAAAGAGAAAACTGTGATTATTCTATTCGCATGGATTTCGAAACCGCGAAATCGGGAAGGGGTGAGAAAAAATTTGTTGTTTTATATAATTTTAATTTAATAATATAATCGATTTATGTCGTTATAAGGTCCTAGACCCGTTCGAGTGTACGCCGACGGAATTTATGATTTATTCCACATGGGGCACGCCCGACAGCTGATGCAAGCAAAGAATTTGTTTCCAAATGCCCATCTGATTGTTGGTGGTAAGGGTAGCGAGAAATCGATGAAAATTATTAACACCGCTTATGTGCGATGATTTTTTGAACTTGCTCAAGTTTGTAGCGATGATCTAACTCACCGACTTAAGGGTCGGACAGTGATGACGGACGATGAGAGATACGAAGCCGTGAGACACTGTAGATACGTAGACGAAGTTTGTCGAGACGCTCCTTGGGTGCTTAACGAAGAGTTTATAACCGAAAATAAGGTATTGATTATTGATCCTTGGAAGTAAGATATTTTTTTTATTTTTAATCCATAATTTATTAGATTGATTTTGTGGCACACGACGAAATTCCGTATGCGACCGAGAGTTCGGAAGATGTTTATAAAGATATAAAAGCCAAGGGAATGTTTGTGGCGACGCAACGAACCGAGGGAGTTTCCACTTCGGATTTAGTGGCCAGGATAGTTCGGGATTATGATATTTACGTTCGGAGAAATTTAGCTAGGGGATATACGGCTAAAGAGCTTAATGTTGGCTTTATAAATGTAAATCTATTCGTAATTTTAAATAAGAGTTATTTTAAATTTTTTGTTTATAAAATATCCGATTTACTATTCTCAGGAAAAGAAATTTAAATTACAAAATAAAATGGACGAGTTAAAAGATAAAGGAAAGAAAGTGGTAGAAAATATTGAAGGAAAACGAAACGAGCTTATTCAAAAATGGGAGGACAAATCAAGAGAATTCATTCAAAATTTTTTAGATTTATTTGGACGAGACGGGCGATTGGTAAGTTGCATTGCCTTTAGCTAAGTCTCCTTTTATTCTGATTAGCAATGCACTGGATTATTTTATTTGATGAGTAATTTAACACAATGTTAATCCGAAGGATTTCAAAAATAAATTTGATGAACTAACTATTACTAAAGACCCAATTTTTTTTAATGCCATGCATACACGCATGCATAAAAGCGAGTTTAAGATAAATTCGCATTTTTTGTTGATGTTTAATTTGCAATCAAGATCCGGAAACCTGATACTGATTTTGAAATATACTCAGTGCATCACTAGTTGGTTTTATTTGGTGTTCACCTTTCATTAAATGTGCCTTTTTTGCTAATTGTTATAGACTGCGTCATTTCGTTTAATTTTTTTAGAGTCACATATGGCACGAAGGAACTGATCGAATAAGACACGCGCTTTCTCCTGGGCCTGGCGGTACTCCATCAGGAAGCAGGGAATCCACGCCAGTCAGAGATGAAAGCTGCAGTCCGCCTTTAAAAACGAAACGCTTTTCTACCGAAAGTGAAGAAGATTCAATTGATTATACTATAAATGGAAACGGCACATCAAATGGGGTCCACTTAGAAGTAGACTCTAGTTAAATTTTTAATCCGCTTATACTACCCCTAAAACGGTTTTATAATTTTACTCACATTTGGAAAAACATTTCTTTTTTTTTTTTTTTTGAATATCTGTAAAAACGTAAAATCGGATTTTTTTTCCATTTTTACATTGTATTCTAGAAGAGCGCGTGCAATTATACCCTTCGTTTTTACAAACAACTACAAATAACTTAAAGATTGTATTTCAACACGTTGAGTTTATTTTAAATATTCCACAAGCCTTTTGATTATTTAATTCTGTTAATACATAATTATTTTGGTTACTTTTAGTTAAGGTTTGAAGTAGTTTTCTCATTTGATATCGATTGAGAGCGTTTCTCAGCTACTGTAGTAATACAGTTTCTTCAATACTATTTTCAACAAAAAAAAAAAAAAACATTTTATTTAGAAAGTGCATGTAGTTTTCTTTCTAAGTTTTAAGTTGTTTATTATGGCCTAAATTAAAACCTGACGAAATAGTGAAATAATTTAATTTGGAAAATGAAATTATTTTTTTATTTAACAACTTTATGTTTAATGTTAAGGTGCTTATTTGGTAATGTAATTGCATTACGAGCTGTATCTATTAGTAAATACACCATAGTCAAAATAAGTTCCATATAAATTTATTTATTTTTTAAGATTATGTTGCAATTATTATTAATAATGAAGAAAGAATATAGTGGCGCAAAGCGGTTTTTTTTGTTCATCACTGTAGATTATTTCTTGCATTTTGGAACATTTTTAGAACGTTTACTATTATAATAATTATCACTGAAGATCACATTATAATAGTTTAATCGAGGAGTTATACAACTCTTTGATTTAATGCAACCGTTTCAGTTCTGTATTTAAATGTATTTTTTCATTAATTTAAAATGTGCTAAATATGAGTACGGTTTGAAGAAGAAAAAGAATGCAAATTTACTTCAAATCGAACTAAAGTCATGAAATGTCGAAGTATATATTATTATATTTTCAATTTGATCGTTTCTCAACGGAAAAATCCTTTGATTTTATATTGTAATTAAACTTAATTAATGAATTTGAATCGAATTCCAATTATTTGAAGCGATTGCAAAAATTATTAGTAGCGTAGGTAAAACATTTTTAAAAGTGAAAGAGTAGGCTATGTATTTCTCAATACTTGCGTTGATTTTTCTGACTGAAACCACGATAGATCGTGCTGAAACTGATGCCGATTACGATTATGACGATTTCAATGAAATATTTCTGTAAGTAGACTATTTTTTGAATTTTTATTTTTTTTTAAAATTAATTATTGTTCATTAGAAGTCAATCAAATGATAATGCCATCAACTCCGAAAGCAGCTATCAATATTTACAATATAGTTCTTCTTTTTCGAATGTGGATATATATCGAAAGGTAATATTAAAATTATACTTTTTATTTTCAATTGTTTTTATTATAAGCTTCACGCATTTTTTTAAATCATAAATGTTAGCCAGCGAGATTGTATTTGCAACAAGAAATGGATAAAATTGAAGACCTCAATTATTTTTCACGGAATTCTAATTATTTACCATTTGCTTGCATTTCTTTGCTGGACTTTTTTAATGAAATGAATCTTCTGGATTCGGAGTTTTTCAATTCAATTTCATCGGAACACATGACACTTGGTCAGGTAACTTAAACTTATTTGTTAAAATTACGTTATTGTTTATAAACTACTAAAATAATCGCATTTTAACTTTTAGTTGTACGCATTAAATTCTACAGTTTTTGAAGCATTTTGCGATAATAAATGGGATTTTGAGTGTATTTATAATTTGCCAGTGAGTTTCTTTCCTTGTAAGTACAGTATAATTGCAAAATACTGCAATGTTTAATTAAAAGTTTAAATTATGTTTATATTAGTAATTCCGTCTGATGCTATAAACGAATTATGTGATGTAGATGTTTCTTATAAATTGCTTTATAAATTTAACGCGGCATCTTATCGACTACTAACTGCTCAAAAAATTCGATTAGTGAGAAAGGTATATGAGTTCTAAATTCTGTTTTTTTCCTCCATGTTTTCTCATGTTTAAGTTTAAATTTTTAATGTGAGGTTATGGGAGTGGCTCTGAAGACAATTTTGAAGAGCATGAATATGCATGATAAATGCTATGCTTTCAATAATTTCATTCCAAGTGCAGAAATTTTGAATCTTATTCCTTTCAATTATTTTCGCTATCTGAATCAAACTGAGTTACTGCTAGTGGTTTACAATGCTCCTCTCAACTCTCCTCAGGTAAGAGGAATTTAATTGTAATTTAAGCACGGATATAATTACTATACATGCGTATTCATTTTATTCTTTTTATTAAATATTATAGACTTTGTTATTATCACATTTACTGTCTAATTCTGAAGTTTTAAATGAAGAAGTTTTGTAAGCATTATTTTAATGTCTCTTAGTTTTTATAGCATTTTTTATTACTTACCGGTATGTTTATTTCATTTTTTTTAGTTTACATTTTAAAGCGGCACTGTCTTTATCTTGCCACAATATTTTAAAATTAAAAGCTTCAGAAATTCAACCTTTATTGAAAACTTATTCGACAATGCCAGAGCCTTATACTCTAAATTACGAAACAGTAAGATTTTTTTTTTTTTGAGTAAAATTAGCAACGGGTTTTTACTAAGGTTTAATAATAATATTATACTGACAGCTAAAATGCTTGCATAAAAGGTTTGTAGATTATTTGAACGAGACATTTGGTGAGGACACATCGAACGAGGAAGAATTAATAAATAATGCATCTGACGATGAACTATTGAAAGCAGGAGGACTTGTTCTAGCTTATTTAAAGTAATTGTAATTAATTTTTATTTTAAAAGATTGCCAAAAAATTTTACATGAAAATAGTATTGAGTCGTGGTCAAGTTTAACTGAGAGGCGTTTCACGAATTTAATATCCGTCGTTGGAAACATGTCTATTGTGCGATTGATGATGATTCAACCATCTCATTTATTATCGGATATTACAGAAGTTGCGATAAAACGTTTGGTAAACTCTTTGATTTTTAAAGGTTTTGAAAACCGGTTTTATTTAACTTTTACTTTGAGTATTTTTGAAAATTTATTGTAGGGATTTGAAAATCGTAGTCGTCCGTTTAACGAGGAGATTGTTTTATGTCTTGGCAATTTAATTAACTATATTTCTCCAAAATACTTAGACGAACTTCAAAATCCAATGTTTGAACTTGCAATTACTAAATTCAACGGTGTTAAGTCTGAGGATGACCTAAATGCTGTTTTTGCTTTACCTTGTCACGACGATTTATTTGTTCATACAATTAATAAAAAACTCATTAATTTACATGGGTAAGTACGATTTTTATTTATGATACGTACAGTAATTATTATTAGCGAAATATATTTTGGTACAATTGTAAAAAAACATTTTTGCAATTGCGCTTGTTGGACAGTACCGGTATAGTTTAAATTATTGAAAATATTTTAATTATAGAATTTTGTTTTTTGAAGGGCTCCGTCAAATTGGACAATTGCAAATATCAGCAAAATCAGTTGTTTACTGTATGTCTTGGACAGTGACCAATTGGCCCAAATAAGAAACGTGAGTTTTTACTAACTTACTAGATAGTAAATGTTTGCAATACTTCTATTAAATTAATTAATATTTGCTGTTAGGAATATTTAACGGAAAATATTGATATTGTTCGGAAGTGTTGGAATGGAATTGAAAATAATCTTGATTTCGTTCAACTAAAAACGCTATACAATGGACTGTGTAGACAAAACGTGGGGCCATTTTATTACACTCGCCAATTGAAATTTAGAAACGTGGTCAAACGTTTTAAAGAAGCTATTTTACAAGAAATTGGTTTCCAAAGCGAAAACGATTTTAATGGCTCTCAATTGGATACTCTTAAAAAAGATCAATTTTCAGCTGTTGGTAATTAAAAAGGTCAATTGCTTTATAATTTTGTTGTATTGATTAATAATGTGTTTCATTTTTAATAGAAAAAGTAAATTTTAATAATATATGCGTTAATTTGTGTCCTGCTCTACAAGACATCGGTTCTATCGAATATTGGGAGCTCAACGAGATTGACCAATTACGAGAACCTGAGTTTTACAATTGTCTTGATTTCATGGGAACGCGATATTTGCAAGATGATATTGCCGAAAAAGTGTGGAAGCAGTTAATTAAGGTCTTGTATATGATTATATTTAATTTTTTTAGTTTATTATAAGCTGGAGATTTAGGTTTTAGGTCCGTATAAGTCGATTAGTAAGCCTATTTTAATGCAACTAGGATCAGTAATTCGCGGAATTCCAAATGGATTGTTTTCACAATTAATGTTTAGTGATGCAGATATTTTGGGAGAGTTTGGACGAATAGACTTGTGGTCAAGCAAAGATATTACTAAAGTACTTTACCTTTAATTTAATTGTTGTTTCGCATTATGCCATGAATAAATTCGCAGCTAAAGTCAATGGCCGTTCAAGTTAAACAGCAGTATAAAAAGACCATAGAATCTTACACTTCTTGGGATTTTATGATTTTAGGACAAATAATTTGCGGTTTTCATATAGACGATTTAAAAAAGATTTGTAATCTTACCATCGCGTGAGTTTATTCAAATCTGTATAAATAACTTTTCAAAATTAACGTATTTTATATCTTTAGCGATGCAATTGCAATATTTTCCCAACTCGATTGCCCAGCAGATATAATGAAATTGTTTGCTAACAAAATTGTTAATGTTAATTTATTTGGACCACCGAATTTGTGGGGTCCAGGAGTTTTAAAGGCTGCTGGAACTATTTTAAGTAGGTCTACTTTAAATTTTGATTGTATTTGAATATTCGTATGTACCGATCACGTATTTATAATTTTTTTTAATAAATTATTAAAGCTGGGCTAAGTGTGGCTGACCTTCAATCGATTCCTCCTTGCGCGTTTTTCGGAATTTCACTTCGAGCAGCATTCATTTTTCCCGCAGAACAATTTAATGTAAAATAATTGATATTTTGACTTTTTTTTACCTATTCGTGTGTTTTAATTCTTTGATCTTAGGAGCTTTCGACGATGCAATTATTTTCTTTTCCGTGTGAAGTGATTGTTGGATTGCAACTGTTTGGGGCATTTGAATATTTAGACATTAAAGTGAAAACAATTTTCCAGCTAATTTTATATAATCAACGTTCAAGTTCTCAGCAAAGTAAGTATCCTCAATTTTTTTGATTGATTAAATTTTTTTGTGACGTGTTTGGTGATAATGTACAGGAGTGGGAGATTGCGTTGATTTAAATTGGGAGGTGTTCCGTGGTTCGATTCATGGAGATGAAAATGATATTCATTGTTTAAATGAACGCTCCGTTTCTTTTAGCCCCAATGCATGTCTCCCGTCATTTAATTATGATATTATCTTTAATTTTCTTTTAATAATCATTATAATTAGATTTTGTATAATATTTTTGTACTTTTAATAATTGTTTTTATATGTTAAAAGTTGCTTGAATTGTAGTTCAATATTAAGATAATTTTTACATTAAATATAAATGACAGTTTATAAATAATTTATACAACATTATTATTTAAATAATATAGATTTATTTTTATGTCCATAATTTTTAATTTAACAAATACCGGTACCATTTTTAACCAAAAAAAAAAAAAAAAAAAAAAAATGCAAAAAGTCTTTGCAACGTACAGAAAAAGTTTATGTGGGCTTTTTGGAATAAATAATTTTGGTTCTTCGAAAGGAAGAAGAAATAATTCTGTACTCTCGCGTATTAATTTGATTTGTATAATTGTCTAATTATTTTTTTTGTGAGAAAAAAATGTGAAACGTTGAAAACATTTCACATTAAAAAATTATTTCACGTGCGCATTTTCGAACGAAAAGAGAAAAAGTTTCACATTTTAAATTAAAATGTTTTTGGTTTCTTGTCACACATTTCCATACAAGTTATGGAACATTGTCAACGAATGTAAATCCGGAGCTATTTCTTGGAATATTACCGGAAAAGTCATTTTGATTAATTACGAAGCTTTTAAACGAGACTATCTCAACACACGAATTCATGGGCTTAAAGCAACTACATTGGCTAGTTTTAGCCGAAATTTAGCCGAAATTTAGCCGACAGATTCCAAAGGCATTTGATCAACCATTTGATCTAAATATTCACACATATAGAAACGATAATTTTGTTTCTTACAATAAACAATTTCTTAAATTTGTTTCCTGTCATCCAAGTGGCGTTAAGGAACAAAATTCTTCTCGCCGTAAGCATTTAATTTTTTGTCAGGTAGGGGATTTTTTTTTAAAGATTATAGATGTAAATACAGTACAGAAACAATATTTTTAGCAACAAAAAGACTTTATGGCAGCTTCTTAAATAGATTCTGAATAGTTTCAAGGTAAGAAATATCCTAATTTATAAAAATTGAATCTTTATTTTGACATCGAATTTTTGTAGACGAATATGGTGATAATTGAACTTCTCAAAATATTTCAACTAGATAATTTTTTTTTTGATTGTTGCCACCGTTTTTCTGATGAAGACCTTGCTGTCATGGGATCAATTAATTCCTCAGTGCATACAGTATACGCTTCGTATGGGCGTAGAAATTGAATTAATTGCATTTAATTATTTTTATTTTATGATTGGTTTATTGTCACACTGTTGGTAAATATTATCGGTTTCATATAAATTTGTTATTGTGTTAAATTTACGGTGAACTATGCTATTTTTGCTGGCCTAGGTTAACGTTAGGGTGCGGCAGGGGGATGTGGTGACCTACGGTCAACGCATAATTCATGCAACGAGCAATCGCTATTGTATTTATGTAAATCGGAATGACTCACGCATTCCAGAATG
>JAQGAY010000112.1:0-50558 GCA_034698085.1 Polydesmus angustus
TATATTTTGTGAGAGAGCCGCACTCAAGGGACCAAAGAGCCGCATGCGGCTCGAGAGCCGCCATTTCCGACCCCTGCACTACATGATTGTAACCTTCATTCCCCTGGATAAACCTAAAATCACGTCCCTCATATCGGTGTTATGTAGCCAAAGTTTCTTTTATGCGAAATAAAACTTTTGTAATTTACAATCTTTATAAAATATTGCATTCGCAAGTACGCGTAGAACAGATTGAAAACCCAAATTTTATAGGTTTTGAATGTAATGATTTTTTTGGTCGGATGGCCCAAAACCTTTAGGGCCTAATTAGTAGTAGAATTTGATGGTCATTCGTGACCTGGAAATTTATTATACCGGTAACTATAAAAATTTAATATATAAACGATTTGACGAGTTATTTAAAGTTTTATGTTTTAATTATAAGTATGGAAAGTTGAGCACTTTCTCCATGAAGACACCATTTTTCTAGAACAGATTCTCGGCGAGAACGCAGCATTAATGTTGGACTTGGATTAAATGAGGAGGGGAAATTTTTTTACTCGTACCGGAATTACTTTTTACAGTAAATAATTATGGGCCTACGAGGCTACGTTATTAATTTATCAATATGTACTGTATAACTTATTAAGTACCGGTATAGAATACAGACTCCAGTAGTTATGCTGTAGGGTACATGCAATCACTGTGTGGTTTTTCTAAAAATTCGAGTTTTCGAAATTTTGATACGGTAATTCGAAGTAGGCCCAGTTCCATCCAATTATTCGGATTACCCGAGAGACGATACTTTAATAGGCTTCAGCCAGCGCGTTGTTCCTATCCAGTAAGAGGCAAGGAGCATTTGGAGCTAGATTAATTAACTGCTCTTTCTCGTAATTATTTTCTTTAATGCAGGCGTCTAAATTTAAAATTAGCTAAGTTGGTAAAAGAAAAATGGAAGTTGCATTAAATAATTTGGTTTTATGAAAAAACAAAAATCATTACAGTATTCGATTACGAGATAGAAATAGAGAGTTTACCGTAGTTTTTTTCTTTATTAAGATTTTTTATAAATTGATAACAATTTTTTTTAAAGTAAACTATACTGTACTGCTATATTTTATCTAAAAAATTCAGAAACAATTCTTACCGTATATCAATACACTTATGTTTTTAGACGAAAGGAAATCATAATACTGTAGTAATATAATGCTTCTTTAAAAAATTTCCGAGTGAAAAATCTCGTGATTTTTATTTTTGAAAAAAATTAAAGTACCGTATTAAAAAATGTATTCTTCCTAATAAAAAAAAAATCGAAAATTAATTCAATTGCTAAAACATTCTTATCAAAACCTCGCAAAGAAATAATTAAACTGCACTAATGTATGTAACTTTATTACATTTTTGTATTGTCAAAATAATCATGGGTGCAAACATCGAATAAAAAAAAAAAAAATAACATGAAACTTTCCAAAACTGTGGATTTAGATTTAAATTATTATATGAAAGCTAAAAGTTAATTGAATTCACCATTTAACGTTTTGAAAAGTACACACAGCAGGAACGAGTCACGTGCAAGTCGATATAAATTGCGTATTTTAATTGCACATCAGTTACGTGCAATTAAATCTAAGAGAAGCGATGCATAAGAATTTAAACGCAACTACTGTACCGGTACCTTTTTTTTTCCTCTCCTCCCCTCTCTCATCAACTACTGTATTTTTAAAATGAACAAAATGCTTGATGCGTGGGTGTGTATAAAATCAATCGTAAGGTGTGGTTGCCGCATCGCGACGAACAAAATTTAAACCCACAAACTTTTTTTTTTTTGTATCTTTGGCCTTTTCAATTTAATATTCGAAAGTTTATTGAATATAAAACTATGAATAAACGCGAAAGAAAGAGCGAGGGGTGTGTATTTAGGACGCGATTGATTCGTAGAAGAATCGATAGGTTGTCATCACAATAGGATCCATCTATCTGCCTGCCCTGTACGTGAATGGCAAACGCATATCCGTTTGAAATAAAAGTTTGTCCAATAAACTTTCCTGCGTTCGCTGTGTATCTACGGTATACATGAATAATATTTAGCCAATGCTAAGTAAATTCTTGGTGTGTCGATTAATGCAAGTTTTATACTAGTGTACCGTAGTTATCTGCTTGTATAAATACATTAGTCGAGTTAACAAAGAGCGTTGGGGAATCCACGCACGCGATCTTTCATTTGCTGGAATATGAGGAAGAGGGAGGGGAGACCCAATGGAAGAAGATGGAGCGCGTATGTTAGGTACTGAGGGACTAGGGAGGGATGGGGAAGGACCAAGGGGAGAAGAACATTCGGTGGTGCTAGTACAGTACAGTAGTTGTAGTGGTGCTGTTGCTTTGGTACGTTGGTGTTGATGTGTGCTGCGTGTTTTTTTTTAGGTTTTTGTTTCTGCTTTGTGTGTTAGCGAGTAGTATTTTGTACGTGTGTTTTGTTTTTAGCGCCGATTAACAGAAGCTGTTTCTGTTCAGTTGCTCATCTCACGTGCGAACGGGATTTTGATTTTTGTTATTTTTTTTCTTTCTCCTCTTTCGGAATAGACTGACTGAAGGTGTAAATATTTTTTGGATTGGAAAAAGGTGCGCGGAAAAAGTATTTAAAAAAAAAAAAAAATAAAAACGCGAAAAGGTGTTACGTATATTTAGCAGAACTTTTTTTCTTCTTCTTCCCCGTAGCGTGTTACAATAACAATATATTTTAGCGTTTGGGATATTTATATTCGCAGTTTCGAGCGCGGTTAAGTTAGATCTTCTCCCGTCTTTATTCATGTCTTTAGTCATGGCATCTTTGACCAACGGTGGCGTGATAATGAAAGCCGGCGGGCCGAGTCCGGCTGCTCACCTGCATCACCCTCATCATCTCTTGCATCACGCGCACCTGCATCATCATCATCACGTTCTCAATCAGGCCGCCAATTACGAGCAGATTGTCACCACTCCCGTCACCATCGCAGCTGTCCACTCTTTAGCTACCTCCGCTCCACCTACCTCGATGACCACTTATACGTATCCGGCCATCAGCATGGAGGCGATGCCCATGACCACTATGATGGCTTCGCCGATGACCGAGGCCCACAACGAACAGGAGCAGAATAATTCGAGCAACGAACAGGAACACAAAGCCTTCGATGGATTGGGAGGTAATAATGGCGGAGACGGACAGGGGAAGGATCCGGACACTATCAAGTTGTTTATAGGACAGATACCTCGTAATCTCGGCGAGAACGATCTCCGACCTATGTTCGAACAGTTTGGAAGTATTTACGAACTCACCGTGCTCAAAGATAAACTTACCGGCGTTCATAAAGGTAATTTAGAAAATTATTTTTTTTTTTAGATTGCAGCTCCAGTTTGGCAAAATATTTTGGTTTTTACAATTTGAATTGAAAGTCTCAACTCGCGATATTTTGTTATAATGAGATGCTCTTAGCCTCTTAGAAGCGGAGACCATTATTTTAAATCTTTTAAAGATGATCATAATTACGAAAATAGTTTACATACGGGTTTCGGGCATTAACTGCTAAAAAATTGCGAAAGTTCCTAGTTTTTTTTTTTGTTGAGTTTGATATTATTTACTAATAGCTAGATTTTTTTTGCAAAGGTATTGTTATAATTTTATGGATTATAATTTTTGAGTAAATACAGAAATATGAACTGATAGTTTATAATTTTTTTTCATTTAAAATTTTAGTTTATATTTTTATTTGGCGAAATTTAAATGCGCTAATGATAGAATATCTCCTCCCGTAGAGACTCGCTTTGCTAATATTTTTTCATAGTAAGCATCATTAATAAAACTCCGCCTATTCTTTGTGTAATGTACGTTTTAGTCTCTGTTACCCGGGCCCTGTTTCATAATGCGATTTTTGTAATTATATTAGTGTTTTGTTCAATGTACTCTGACCTTAACAATCACAAATTAATACTAACTATCAGGGTCAGAGTACATTGAACAAAACACTAATATAATTACGAAAATCGCATTATGAAACAGGGCCCAGGATGAAAGGAAATGCGCAATTAAAAATCGGACGTTCGTTTCGAAACCAATTACATCTATTTTTTAAAAAATAAATCTTGACAGATGAATTCTTTTTTATTCTCAATGGTTGAAAATTGTTATCTCTTCCAAAATTTAATTTTTTTTAAAAAAAAAAAACATTTTTTATAATTTTGTTGATAAGGACACCAGAGTTTTCGGTCCGATCTACTTGGACTTGACATTTTTGATGTTGTTTTGGTTATTTCATTTGTTTCCAGACGCCAATTTATTGTTTCGTATTTAAATGATGGTGTAATCTTTAAGTTGATCGATTATATTTTTTTTTGGACGCGCGGACTGAATGGATGGATTGGAGTGAAAGTTTGGACGGAGGGTAAAAAGAAGATAGGGGAAGAGAAGGGTGGTGGGGATAAAAATTGAATTTTAAATCTTCCATCTCTTATCCCAAGCGAAAAGTACGCACACCCTAACTGAACTTACCCCTCGTTTTGTGACCGACACAATGGATGGAGAGAGTGAGGGTGAGTCATCGTGCAGTACGTGAGTTGCGTAAGAAGATTGCAGAGCCCAACACTGGCCGCGAGAGACTCGGAACAGAGATGGGTTCAGGGGGTGAAAGTTGAATAAACGTATTCATCACCCTCTTTCACTCTGTCTACTGTGTCGCTCTCCTACATGTATTCGTTTATGCAAGGGACGCGGAAGGGTTGTTTGGTTCGAACGCAATAATGCCGCGTTATTTATATGTATAAAAAAGTGGATCAAGTCGTATTAAAAGAACGCTTGGCTCGAAATTTTTTTTTAATATCTTTTGGTTGCTGCTGCTGCTGCTGTTTCTCTTGTTGTTGTCGAGTGGATGGGTGAGGTGAACGGGAGTTCATTAGTGAGATTATTGGATGGCCAGATGCTCGTCGAAATAGTTTATGTTATGAGGAATATTTAGAAGAGGAGAAGAAATTTTTTTTTTTAGGGTGATAGGAAATAAACAATTTTTTCTGATTATGTTTAGATTTAGAAGGTTGAGAATTTATTTTTTGAAGTTTGCTGCGTCTTAAAATATGAATAACGTGGTTACTGTTAAGGTGAAAGATGGACACGGTATTTTTTATATCATGTTAAGGTAGCAGATAAAGGATTGAGTTTTTGGCAGCAGGAAATCTACTCGCATTCACAGTTTATAAATACATTGTTTATTTGTTTTGTTGTTTTTTTGATTTCTGCATTCTGCAGCGAAAGTTTTTTTTAAATTTTTAATTACCGGTGGAATATTTTTTTTAAATTGATTTTGTTATGGAAATTTGTGTCATCTTTTATTCGATTTTACACGCGGGTACTTTTTGCGTTTGGTTTTGAGAAAGTTTAGACTTTACGTTAGCGTGTTGCAATTCTAATCAATCGTGACGTCATGGTTACCTTTGAAATGAAAATGTGCTATCTTGTGCAAATATTGGGAAGTGTTTGAATA
The DNA here is from genome assembly GCA_034698085.1 of Polydesmus angustus. NCBI lineage: Eukaryota > Metazoa > Arthropoda > Diplopoda > Polydesmida > Polydesmidae > Polydesmus > Polydesmus angustus. Next base: position 5,487 of record JAQGAY010000112.1, read on the forward strand.
GAAGCACTTCCTAAATAAAATTAATGATTTTTAAAAACGGAAATACTTTTATGCGTGTCAAATATGCTTTCATTGCAATATCCTATTATAAAAATAGGAGCATTACAAATTTTAATATGACATGTTTTTTTTTTTTATTTTAATGAACGTTAAATTTTGGTACTGTATGTGATAATTGATTACTTATGTACGCTGTACTGGTATTACGTTTTATTTTAAATAAATTTTTATCGACATTTTTTTCTAGTTCTGTAATTTGTTTATTTGAAATTTGTTTGAAATTAACTACGAGGTAAAAATTATTAATTATGCCATTATGGCAATAAACTTGCGTATTTAGCGCCTTAATCTTAAATTAAAATTTTGATGGTAGCAAAGAGGTTTTATTTTACGATACCGGTATTTTTCTTCATACAAGATTTTTGTAACGCTACTTTCTAGAATAAGACCAAAACCTAATTGAATTTTGAAAAATATATGCGCTTGGTAATGTACATGCATTGATTTTTGAATTCACAACAACAATTATTTTTTTTTGGAAAATTTTTTTTTATGTACCGCTACAGTATTTTTTTTAAAAAAAAATTTAATTCAAGAAGAATAAGATAAATAATTTATTCTTTTAAATTGATTTTTTTTGACGGGAATTGAATAAATCTGAAGCTTGAGTTTCCAAAATGCTTAAAAATTAATGTTTACACTTGAAGAATTTATCATTTATTTTAATATGTTTTAAAATTCTGTAAATTAAGGTTAAAAAATAGTATGCGGCGATGATTTTTTTATTCAGCAAACCTCAATAGCATTTCGAAACTGCCGAATGCACTACGTAATACAACTGAATATTTTTCAATTTAATACTGTATTTAGTACCTGTATATTGTATTTTAAAAATTGGCAATTTTTACGAAATTATTCATTACCGGTAGTGAAAAATTTTTAGTTTTTATTAGCTACATTTCGTGCTATTTCGTGAAACAGACTCATTTTACCTGAATTTATTTTTTTTAAAAAAAAAAACAGACATTTATTTGTGCGACTAAACGAATTCAAACTGCAGATATTTTCTACGAGTCGCTTTACCGTGCTACGGCTGAGAGAATGGTGCTTAGACGACAAACGGAATATATTAAAATGAAGCTGTTATACAACACAAAGCAACTTAATATTTTTTTGGGAGTATAGTGGGCGTGGGTATTCGTTTATTCAGCGCATTACGAACCTTTGACGGTTGATTGTCGACAAATGTGCGCAAACTAAACCTAAATGTGCGCATCAAAGAATGAAATTGTTATAAAAGCGGTTAGTTTAATTACGAAACTAGTCTGGTATCGGTATTAATAATTATTTTGAATTTGTCCAAATTCTTTGATTGTTTTGTTTTTGATTTCGGCATGTTCGATTGTGTTGAGATTTTTGCTTTTGATAATTATTTTTAAGCCAAAATTATTTTTTATTTTTATTTTGTGTACCAACAGTTAAAAAAAATGTGTGATCTTTATCAATCTCAATGCGGAATTGGATATTTTTAGCTACGAACAACCAACAAATTGCGTTTTAATTTCGTGTTTCTAATACAGTGCGTAGAAGTTTGGTGGTACTGTAATTTGATTTTTTATTTATTTAGAATTCGGAGAACTGGAAATGCCTTGCTTAACGAACGATACTTTTCAACACTGTACTTAATTATTGCAATTGCTTTTTGCGCTAACGCTGTCTGGTGACAGATATGCTGTATATTTTCCACCCTTCTTTTGGCTGTGACACGTCTAATATGAACTATTGGTAGTGACATTGGCGGCCTTGTATTTTTTAATACGCGATGATGAAATGTTGACGAATGATGCGCTATTTACTTCACTCAACCATTTCTTGTAAACTCCAAGAATTAAAATTTAAAAAGTTGAAAAATAACTAAATACAAGTAAAAACACGGTACCGTACATGTTTGTTGACATTTTGCTGCCAAATATTGATGTCATTTTATGCAAAACAAATCTTCGTTTTACAGTGTGCAAAAGTAAAAAAAGGTTTTACTAAATCTGGTTTGGGGAAATATTCAATTTTTTTTTTAGTAAAACTTTTTTTGTTGAGACAAAACTTTGAATTAAGATTAAGTCGATTAATTTAGATTAGTAAATCCGGATAAAATAGATAAAATTGATATTTTTAATGTACAGTAATTTCAAGATGTTTTTAAGCTTATATGAAAAAAATCTATTTTTGTGTGTGCCGTTATTATTGGCTGTGTTAGCTTGAACTTGCTTGGCTACTCAATGCTTGGTTCCAAAATTGGATGTAATTTTTAAACAAAACAAAATAGCTATCATTCAGAACTATGGGTGACATAAAAATTACGAAGGTTGAAATCAACACTAGCACCTTCAAACTAGATGCCGTTCTGAAACTCTATAAGTGGAATCATGTACATTTGGTTAGACACAACTTTTGATTGCTGACTAAAGCGGCTTTTCAATTGATGCAACAGAACAGAGCCCCAATACCAAGATATGAATCTTTGTAATGAGTACGTACAAAGTTTTATAAAAACAGTCGCATTACTTTTATGCTACACCGTGTAGTTGAGATAAACTAAGGTGCATCTAGCGGTGCATTTGGTTCAGCGTTTTTGCTTCAGAAACACATTTTTCATTGACACTGTCAACGCTTTCTAAAAACCGGATATAAAAAAATATTGATTTAAATCGAAAATTTTGGGATCCGCGCATATAGAATCCAAAATCAATTTGTAAAAATTCGTAATTTGTAAAAATTTTTAATGCATTAAAGAACTTATCTACTCCGTATAATTAAAAAAAAAAAAAAAAATGGAAAAGCATTTGGATTTTATTATTTTCAATTAAACATATATTTTATATGAAATGCTTAAAGAGATGAACGCAAAACTGACATATCGTTGAATTAATTTCCTAAAATTTATTATAAAGTTATAATAATTATCATCCTTACAATTATGAAAGATATGCTCTGTTAAATTGTGGAAATAAGTAAATACCGGTATTCAGCTTTATGTCATGCAGAATTTTAAAAATGTTTTCCATATCTAATGACATTAATTTTCAAACACCTTTTTTCCTAAAAATATTGAAAAATTAATTATAGTACGGTATTTCAAAAGTTTTTATATTAAAAAACAGTTCAATGAAAGAGCAATCTACTTTTTCGATTAAGATTATTATTTAGTTCCGCATACATTTTTCTAATAATGTTAGCTTAACTAAAGTTTCCTTCCAGAAATGAAGTGCATGCAAACGCACGAGTGGAATTTTTGGCATTGTGCGTACGCGCCACAAAGTACTTAAAAGATAATATTAAATTATTTGTGTACGAGTTTATGATGTTTTGATGGTATCGGGTTTTCCAGTAGAAAAATTTTTGCGCGGCACGCTATACTGTATTCCGTATAGCGTTGATGGTGTACAGTAATAGAAAACAGTATTATAAGATGGATGGGTGGAGAGTGAAGCTGCGCGGCGAGAGATGGAGATGTAGCGGTGAAATACCCGCTCGTGTAACGCTCAGCTTAGCTTAGTTAGTGATACTCGAGGAGTAAAATCCATCGCGAGGGTTATTACGTTTGTGTTCGTGTGTTGGTGTTGTGTCGTGTTTTTGCCTATGTCATAAAACCACGAGATCTCTCTACAACACCATCCTGTTCCGTAACGTTACCGTTTCCGTCATTTAACTAGATCGTTTCAACTATTTATTCTCGTTTCGTCTTTTAATTCGTTAACTGCACAGGTGTAGGCGTAATGTGGCGGCGTTGACACGTCTCCAAACCGGTCTCTTTCGGGTCGGATTCATCCACTCTCTGTCTCTTTTTCTTCAACTCGAGAAAATTATTCGCAAAGAAAAACGTGTGCACCATACGTTTCGTATGTGTGTGTGTGTGTGATAATCTTTTGTGCTGCTGCTGTGCTTCTACAGTTACTTGCTTAACGTCTACCACCGGTTTTTTTTTTGTACGGAACAGCACGAGCTGAGTTTGTGATATAATAATAATATACCTGAAACATCGTGGCTGGGATCAAACCTTTTTATTATTACTCGTTTAGAATAATTATATTTCATTCATATTTTTTTTTTTGAATATTTAACTCGAATCTTGTTAAAAGAAGGAAGGAAACAACAACAAAAAAAATTCGGGAAATTGAACGGTTTTTTTTTTAATTCGTTTTTTAAATAATTTTTTTTTATATACCGGTACAGTATAAAATTTTTTTTTTTTTGAATATTTATTTTTCTACTAAAAATTCTTACAATTGTGGGATGATTTTTTTTCCGACGTGTTTGTTGTGTTGAACGTTTTCGTCGGACGAGAACAAGTTGACCCCCGGCTTTCGTGCCAACAACCGCAGCATCATCCACGCCCCGGTCCTCGCGCTTTCTATCACGGCGACGGCTTCCTTGTGTTTTTCGTTCTCATTGCGTCGTCTCATCGATCACGACTCGGTGTTCGATACTCTTTGCCGCTTCTCTCAGCGCTTCCCCCGGGAAGAATCGTGTGGCTGCCGCATATCGGATGCGTGGTAAAAATATACACATGTTATTCAATATCTCTCCATCCCTATCCATCCTTCCACCAACCACCCTCCTAAACAGTCGCTTTTTTTATTCTTTATTATTATTTTTTTTATTTTTGCAAAAAACTTGATAGATTCACAAAGAAAAATTGATAAAAAATGAGAGAGAGGGTTGCGGGCGCGATATGAAATGAGAAATTTAAACCTTACTATTTTTGGGTGTAGGTGGGTGTTGGGGAGAGAAAATGACGTTTGATTCATAAAGATAATAAATAAAACGCTAGGCGGATAGAGACGTTGATTTGATAAGAGGGAAAAAATGGAAATAAATTTGATAGGGCGTTCAACTTGTTAGATTTGAGAGGAGAAGAAGATGGGAGAGAGAGAGAGAAAAAGAGAAATTTTATGGGTCATTTGAAAAATCTCGCATTTTTCTCGTTAATTAATGCTTGGAACACTTAAACATTTCATGGAATTTCCAGCATTATTTTTTTAAATATTATTATTCAAATTTTTTTAAAGGTTAAATTAAAATCAAACGGTAGTTAAAACTGTACAACATTGTGTAAAAAGTTTAAAAATATTGATTTAAATCGTTATTTCTAATTACAAAAGAATTTTTATTAGTTGCTATGGCGCCATTTTTTTATTGATGATGGTGCTAGATGAAAATAATAATGTTGATGCTTAATTTTTTTTATAGAACGGCGTATATAAAAAATATAAATCATTTTTTTTTTCACATTATTTTTATCATGTTCTAATGAATCAGCTGTTTTTTTTTTCTTAATACCGAAAAAAGTTGATGGGTTTTATCTCTAACGCGTAAAGTACAATATTTGCAATTTTCTCGATTATTTCAAACTTATGATTACTTTACAAGTGAATGATTGAAATAAATTTTAGTCTATATTTTTTATTTATTTATTTTTTTTCTTGAAAGATAAAAATGACGCGGCGAAAAAAATAAGAAACTGAGGGGAAGGAAGGGTTATTCTTTTTAGCATCTTGCGTTTTTCTTTTATTGCTCATTAACCGAAACTCGTATTCGTCGACGTCGTAAATTGAAGATGAAGGGGGGGGGTGTACATTTTGCTAATTAATTTTGGGTAAAGCCTAATTTTAACACGTGCGGTAATGGTAAATGTCCATTAGGAATAGTTTTGTTAGTTGTGGAGGCGAAGTAAATGTAGTTTGCTTTTTTAATACCCGGTACTCTCGCTCGAATCTTCCCTCGCGACTGCTGAGCTGCATCACCTAAACCGCTCCCTGGCGTCCCTGCCACGAATCATCCAATCAATTATCACAATTACTAACCAAGTACCCAAGGTGAGTATACCGAGTTTGCTGTGGGAATCGCACTTTTCGTCGTTCCGCTCGCGAAAACCTCATAAAGCGGTAGGGCGAATTGCTCCAAATGACCTTTGCAAAAAGAAAATGAAAATACAGTACATGTACTTTCTTCTTTATGTCAAAGACGCTAGTAAATAAATTCTTTTGGCTGCACTGGTGTTGATTTCAGGTTCAGGAACATAAAAATATATTATACTGGCGAGTGAATTTGGAAATTGGTGTTTAGAGATTAAAAATAGCCGAATAAATAAATCTTTCATAGTTTAAAATTAACGAGTAAAATTATTTTTTTAAATACCGGTAATTATAAAGTTTGAAAAAATTCTTTATGAATTATTTTTTCCTGAAAGCGGGGTTTGTCGGTAGCCCGAAAGTGTATTCTAAGGACAATGGCAATAAATCTTACACTTATTTTATTGGTGTTTATACTTGAAATTTAACGATTGAACTTTACTGAAGCTTAAAAGATGAATTTTGGTGGTTAGAAGTTTAAATTTATAACTAACTAAAATATATTTCTGACACACTTTCAATATCGCTATTGACGTCACTTTGCTCTGGGGCAGGCGATGATCTTTGAGCTTAATCGTGATGTCAAAATAAGTCACTAGCGCTAACACAGAGGTCATGAGGACGGTTTTTATGCTCGCAAAACGCTCTATTTTTTGATCTTTACCAATGGCCATAAAATCATACGGTACTGCGAAAAAAAAAGTTTTTTCAAAACAAACTCCAACTTATTTACCAGAGGTCAGCAACTTTCATGGATATTTTTAAAAGCTAAAGAAAAAAAAAATACAGCTTCGTGTGTTTTAAACTTACGTAGTTTTTTTTTTTTGTTTGTTTTGGGAGAGAACATTTTATCAATTTTTTTAATGTTACGAGATGATATTGGTAGTAAGAACGTTAAGTGTTAAGAAAAAGATGAGTAAAATTACGAAATGGATTTTTAAACAGCCTGCTTAAATATTAAAGATAGCTAATCGCTCGTTCGAAAATTCAAACGTTAGTATTTATTGCGTTTTTTTTTTATGTAATAAATAAGCGCCATGTTTACCTAATGGTGTTACTTCATTGGCAGAAAGAAAAATAGGATGTGACATTTATTGTACACGCTCGCTTTCGACGTTACGTTACGTCACGCCACGCCACTTGGAGCTGCTGCTTGTACGTATACCACAGGTGTCGCGACGTTTATTCACAAATTGCACGGAACACGATAAAAAAAATTATTTTTATACTGTTTATACATGTACAGTTATTAATAATAGGCAGCAAGCGCGCGGCAAATTGTTAATTATTAATTCAGTGCTTTTTACTTATTGCTTTTTTTTTCTTCTTTCTTCCTTCACTCTTCTTCTTTTTCTTTACTATCTTTTCTTAAAGTGTTAAATCGATTTTTTTAATGATTTTATTTTTTTTTTCTTCCAGGCTGTGCCTTTCTCACGTATTGTGCTAGAGACAGTGCTATCTGCGCTCAGGCTGCACTCCACGAACAGAAGACATTGCCAGGGGTAAGTTCCATCTTTCAGACTTCTTAAATTTAATATTACATTGCGTCGTACCAACTGGGAATCAATTTCGACGATCAATAACATCATAATTATTATTGTTTGTAGGTTTTACGGTGAAATTTTAGTTTTAAAAAATTACTGATTAATATTTTTTCTTGAACTTTATATTTTGATTGGCTTACTAATCAATAATCTTAGAAAAAGCGGTTCCATCGCCAAATTTGTTTTCTATTTACTTGAATGGCTTATATCGGTATTACGAAAAATTTATAATAATTTTTTCGTCATCTCCTCCTTGACTTGTAAGTACGATGAATTTGCGAATGTGCTGAATCAATATAGTATTATAATAAAGGAAAATGTAGCTAGTACTTTAAAAAAAAAAAATGATAAGCAATTTACTTAAGTAGTTTCGGTAATTTTCTCGATTTTTCAAATTGCGAATAAAAATCATAATCGTAATTTACGCAATCGGATTTAGCGGGGAGAAAATGCGCGCGCGCGTAGTTGATGTAGCGTTACGTAGACGAGTATTTAACGGAGAATGGCAGTCTAAAAAACGATGAAATTAAGTAAATGAAAAGATTGTAGTATGAGCAAGGGCGGCTAAACGTCTAATTTGCTTGTCGTTCAACTGCTTAACTAAAGGATTGCGCGGGGCTCCTAGAACGTAAACGATATTGAAAGCAGTCACGCGCGCGCGCGTCTTCTATATCAGGCTCAAGCTGGTAACTAAAGGGGTTTTGGGAATGGGCGGTGGTGATGAGGGGAGGGTGGAGTGATTTAGTTCGGGGGGAAGCTAAATTACGATACTTAACATTTCCTTAAACTATCTTACTCGAGAAGATTTTTTTTTTTTTTAAATTTTTATCAGGGGTTGTATATAAAGAACATTTAGGGTGTTATTTTTTTTTGTATTCGTCTTCTATCTTACTCCGGGTTCGGGAATGGGGAAAGAGTGAATGAGAGAGAGAGAGAGTGTGTGTTTCTGGCGTGCTTTTGCCTGTGCTTTCGCGAGTGCATCGATATCTCATTCTACACTTATATCTGATGCATTTGAAGAGTCAATTTTTTTTTTCTTTCTCTTCTCTTCTCTATTCTTTTTTTTTTTTTTTTTAGACTTCGTTTTTCGAACAAGTTTTTGGCTGAAGTCTCCTTACAAATTCACCACACGCAGATATGATCGACAAATTTAAATCGAGTCTTAAGAGATTTGATATTCCCTGGAAGTTGTAAAAACAAATGGTACGCACTTTTTACGAGATTTGTCGAAATATTTTTGTCGGGAGCTTTTTTTTTTCTTCCGTCTCCATCTCTTTTTCGTCTCTTTAAAAATAAAACCTGAGACTCAAATGATGTGTTTTATTATTTTTATTAACTATTTTAACGGAAGATTGAAATTATTTAGAATAAATTCTTTCATTTTTTATATTTTTTTTGTCTTTTTAAAAAATATAATCTAGTTGGGATGAAGCCGAAAAATTTAGTAGTTTTAGCAAATATTTATGAAGTGCGTAATTTTTGCTGTTGTTGTTTGAGGAGGACGATGCGCGTGGGTGGGTTAGGTGGAGAAGAAAGATCTTTTACTTCTTGTTTCTTGTTCCTTTTTTTTTTTTTTTTCTTCTTCTTTTCACTTTGTGATCGTAAATAAACGGCGTCTTCTGCGATCTTGGATTTTGATGCTCGGCGTTGGTTGTAATGTAAACATTTCCCCATCTGTTTTAAATCACAGAACACTCGTTCACTCACTCTCTATCTGCTCTTTTAGCACTCGCACGCGCGCATAACGTGCACATATGGAGAAGTTAAGGGAGATGGAAGGAAAGACGGGAAAATGGCTGATTACGTAGGTGGCGAAAATGATTTCTAAATGAATTGAAAAAAAAAAAAAAACTATTCTTACTGAAACCGTTTTTCTTTTACTGCCCATCCAAATTTAATTCATCGTTTAACGCAATTTATTAAAAAAATAAAAAACTTGTTTCATTTTAGTTATAGTATCATTCTTTAAAATTAAAGCTTTAATTCGATATGGAAATTAGTGTGAAAAAATAGAGTACCGTACGTACGAGTACTGTATACTTATTCAATGTGCTTATACACATTTTGGAATAGGGAAGTTTTAATAAAATAATTAATTGTTTCTATATTTAATGAATAGAGATTAAAAGAATGGCGAATGCTGTTCACGCTATAATTCTTAATAAATAACGAGGGAAAACCCCGTTACTTTAGCGACAATATTATTCTCGAACAATCTCTCACATCATAGTATTTGAGAAATTTTCATTTTTGGTAAATAATAATGATTGACTATTTATTAATGGATTGAAACTTTTTAATTTTGGGGCTCTCTATCTGATTTTTTGAAAAAATTTCTTTCAAAACTCTAAAGAGTGATATTCGCTACAATGAAATATTTTGATATTGAAAATTGTAATGTAAAGGTATTTTACCATGTACATTGTACACGTATTTGTATTCTTAGAGGCATTATTTTATAAATTTAAATTTCATGCGATTTTGTTTGAAGAAGGAATTTTCAGGGATATTTATAGGAAAAAATTTTTCAATTTTGTGGAAATGGTTAACGGTAGACAGGACGTGCGTTGGTTGCATGTTCCACCTCACGTAAGTTATGGTGACACGGTGGGGTGTTTACCCAACGACACAGATACACGGAACCCGGGCGACGCTGGCGGTTGTTTGGGTGAAGAAAGCGCTGGATTTATGACTTTTATCTCAGCTTTTATACTGTTTATACCGATATATATATATTGCTTCAGGTTTTTTTTCCATGGCGAAATATATACGTCACGAATGCGATGATGTCGTCAGATTAATGGGTTGAAAAGATTTTTTTTTTATTGACAATAAAATAATAAAATGGTTAAGACTTAAAAGTATATTTTATATTTTTAGTCAGTACACGTATTGAACTAATTTCAGGAAGTTTATTAAAATCTAATCCTATGTATAACCCGCTTTTCAGTGACACAACCGCCTTTGTTATCTTGTAGCAAGATAGTGCGATTTTGGCAAAATGCGACTTCCGTTAATTATATTTCCGAGATTTCCGAAGTTTTCATGGCTGAATCGCCTTGTTAGCCAAAAATGAGCTTATTTTGGTAAAAAAAAAAAGTTGATCTCGAACATTTGCTTGGATAAAAGTGTTTATCTAAAACAATTCTTGAGAACTGATTCCGGAAAACTGATTCCGAAAACAATGTTTACTCGTTTATGAGCGGCTTAAAACTAAACCCCCGGGTTTTTTTTTTTCTTCTTCGTTTATTTGTTTTTATTTTTACAGTCGATAGTTGGATTTAAACGAAACATATCTAACGAAATGTATGTGTGGGGAAAAAACTAGACACAGTATGACACAAAGCGAAATTTTTTTGAAATATAAAATATATTTTACGCATTTTTATTTTTCGGAATTCTATTAGCGCGGTTACTTCAAATTAAATTCTCCCAAAAGATTAAGAATTAGAGTTTTATAAATTTGAAGTGCGCAAAACCAGTCTCGATAATTTTTATTTGAATGCTAGAATAGTTTCAGTAATAGATTTTTATTGATGGTTAATGTATTTCTTATTAACTGCAGTATAATTATAGTAAACCTTTCATTTGCGAGAGTTCTCTGCTACAAAGACTTTGATTTTTAATATTATATCTATTTTTTTAATTTTTTTTATTTAGTTCAGTTGTTTTCACAGTAGCCTATTTTAATCTATTTTTTTCTTTAACTCACTTTCCATCCAAATGTAATGGCGCGAAGGTTCCGTTCTTCAAATACCGAAGCGGAATTCGAAGGCTTCGACTTTAGTATTAACGTTTATAGGATATTTTTTTTTATTTTTGTTATTCGTGAATGGAATTACTGTACTGTGTTTTAGGAACCCTTGTTTTCTCGCTCAACGTACACACGCGTGGAGTGGCAGACGCGTTGAGAAATACCAAGATTAATCGAATGGTACTTGACAACGAACGAATTTCGTTCGTATCTTTGACCTCAAATTGTTTTCGATTTTTCTTCCGTCTGACTCCATCTTTCTCTGACTGCCTGTCGATATGTGCGCGTCTCGGGCGCGCGCGTTCAGATGGGCAATTTGGAGAATATAAAAGCGATTTTGAGAATGGAATTGGCGCCTCGTCGGTGGTAAAGTGCGGCAGATGATGGAATACAGTACAGTACTGTAGGTGTATACTATATAGGAGTTGGTAGTGCAGTAGGTATAGGTGGGAGTCCGTAGGAGCGAGTGAAGCATTGTTTATCTTCCCAGCAACAGCCAATGAATTATTAATGACGCTTTTCTTGCATGGAAAATCTCGCGCACTCGCTATTGTACGTGCAGGGTGACGTGCTTATCAAACGTCGAACGTTTAGTTTGAACGATACTTAATCAGCTCAACCGTGAGCGCCTTAACATCAATTTATGGTCAAACCAAACTTTTTACGAGATTTTAACTACCTTTTGGTTTATTAATTACACTGAGTAAATCAAGTTCCTCCGTAAGTAGCCATTTTTAAATAAAATTAGAAATAATAACGATTCGTGGCGCGGTTTGTGAAACTGATTATAACCACGTAGTAGCAACAGCGCTATTAAAAACCGTTATTTTTTATTGTTTCGTGCCTGGGGGTGTTATTAAATTCTGATCAGGTGACTACTTTTTCTATGTAAAAAAAAAGTAAGGAGAAAAACGAGCGTTTATTTGGAAGCAGCATAAAATACTCCAGATGCGTTTTATTTCGTAAAGTATCAATAAAATGATTTCCAATGACATGAACATCTCTTTTTTTTTACGTTTACTAAACATTTATTCAAATTAAATATTTATTTCAAAATTTTTTTAGAAAATTTGACAAGTGAGGGATGCATTTTGTTTTTACATTTTTATCTTTGTTTATAATTTATGATTTGGCGATATTCCGCGAAACATTCTCGGCGAAAACTCTCGACTCTTTTTGTTATGAAATTTAACTACAGTTTGAATATACAGGGTCTTCGATGGATGACGTTAGTTTTGAAACATGAAGCAGGCGAATTTATGAATTATTTTTTAAAAATACATTAATTAACATCTCCCATTTAATATTTAAAAAAAAAAAAACAGTTTTTAGAATATGACCTCTGCAACTGAGTCGGCACGTGTTAATGCGCTCACGGAAATTTGCATTAATCCTATGGTAGATGCCGGCACGTGGTGAGATTCTGTCGGCAGGTGCAGGCTGGAATTTCGCTAAAACTTTAAACGTCAAAGTGAACACGTTTACCCGTGCCGACTCAGTTGTAGAGGTCATACTCCAAAAATTTGTTTTTTATTATTAAATGGTGGGTGCTAATTAATGTAAACATAAAAAAATAATTTTTTTTTCATTAAAATTCCACTGATTTATTCATGTTTCAAAACTAACGTCATCCAACGAGGATCCTATAGATACCGCAACAAACTTTGACAACTGTTTCAACATTTATCTGGATTAATATTTATATTAATCCAATTTCCAAATTAGTTGATATTTAATTACAATATAAAAATATGAACGTTGAGCGTTAATTATTTTCGTTTTTTGCGACGTGTGGGGGAATGGGTATGATGCAAGAGGGGCTAAGTCTGGGTGGAAATGTGGAGTCATCAATAAAATGTTGGCAGCTGATACGAGCTAAAACTACACCGCTATCTATCTGCATGTTACGACGGGATACGAGATGATAGGAAATCAGGAGGGAGAGAGAAAAAAAGTGGAGTAGTAGCCAGAGTCTCCGATAAAAAGTATGGAAGGTTGCAACAAAACTTGCTGTGTTCTCGTTTTCAGCGCTTCATTACATCCAACTAGCTGTTCACTTGACACGTGTCACGTGTACACCTAATGTAAACACGCGCACATCCAACTTATTCTCTCTCCCCCCAGCTTCCTTTACGTTACACCAACGGGTGTTTTTTTTTTTTTTTACCTGAGAGAAAAACAATAACGCATGTCGAATGAGGAGTGAGTGGGGTGGGTCGAAAGGAAATTCACGTGTATCGTGTAGTTGTTATCCATTATTATATTTGCATTGTATCGCGTGCTTGCGTTGGTGTGATGTGTAGCCAGACTTTTTATGTACGTACACACACATACACACGGAGACTTATATGCGGTGGGAATGGCAGTGGATAGGGTGGGTAGGGTGAGAGAATTGGTGGTTAGGATGTATAATGGAGTTATTAGTAGCGACATGTGATTACTGTGGTCGGAAATAATTTGTAGGAAACGCGTTGGTTTTATTAATAAAACAGACAGGGTCGGTCGGGGTATTAGCGAAGGAACGTTAAAATGGACCTAAGTTGCGCGCGCGCACCGGATGTTTTATTGGCCGTTTGCCCATAAAGATGAACTTTAATAGACAATATAAGGAGAAGGCGGAAAATATGAGGATGAAGAAATCGACTCTCGTTTCCTCCCGTCGCAGTTACATACAACCAACCCATTTTTAGCTGTCAACTGCTTTTAAATGATTAATTGCTAGGTGAAGCTTATTACCTGTTTTTTTTTTTTTTTTTTTTTTTTGAAGGTTTTTTTACTACTGTACAGTATTGTGCGTATATATTTTTTGAAAGTTGAAATGTTTTGTTTACTTTATCAGCTGTTTTTGAGAAAATAAAGATTAACTTGCGACTGCGGGTGGTTCTTGGATTAATGCGGTTTAGTTGTCATCAAAAACTTTAGGTGATGAAGTTGAAATTGGATTTAGTTTGAATTTTTATTGCTGCAATTTTTTTTTTATTATCAGTATTATTATCGACGTAATTTCTGTTGGATTTACTTGAAATTAGAAAAGGTTGGCTAATAATCAATTTATAGGGCTAATAATAGCAAAACACAACCTCGGGCGACGAATTAATAAAATATGGCAAAATTAAACTTTATATTTGGTTAACGAGGCAATATTAAATTTAAAAGCAATCCTTGAATTGCGAACGATTTTTTTGTTTGAGTTATATTAGTTTCGATGACAGCGCTATTTACAATCGTTCCGCTTCCACGACAAAGTGTTCATTTGCGATCCCTGGCAAAATAGGATTTCTAATTCTAAATCATTTTTTTTTAATAAATTTTTGGCAGTGAATTCTGGGTCGTCACTCCAAATCGAACGTTTTAACCCGCGTTAATTGTGTGATTATTGTATAGAATACATTAACTTATTGGATTTTTTTTTTTTTTTTTTTTTTTGGCATTTACTGTAATTTTGGAAAATATAAACTCCCCGCATTTACGGCGCCTTGCTTAATGGCGTTTCGCTATAATGACGTTCTTAAATCTTCAAACACGTCACTTATAAGTTATAATCATTTTTCTCAGTGTTGTGCGGAAGGAAACATATCGTTGCTATCGCCAAAAAGGCCTTGCGATTCACTTAATGGCGTTAGTCCGGTCCCACTTGCGCCATTATTGCGGGAGTTTGACCGTACGTAATTATATAATATACCGTATATTTTAATAAATGATTTACTGTAATAATCAAGAGGTTTTTCTTGTGATATCCTTAAATTGTTTTATTTTACCATACATAATTATACAGTGTTCTGTAAACTTTAATTTTTTGATTTTATTTGTTTAATAATAATAATGCGCTCATTTTCTATTTAGCATCTGGCATTCTGGATGTTTTGTATGTTGGAGTAGTTAACTTAGTGTTAACTTATTGGTGAATCATACTTCTTGTTAAGTTAGAATAAGTTAAAATTGTCCTCGTAGAAAATACTATTACAGTATTTCACACTGGTATGGTTCTAGCGGAAAACTTTTGCTACTTATACGGTATCTGTTTAATAATGATAATTTGGAAACGCGTTATTTCATGTCGTTTGTTGTTATTTTTAGTCCCTGTACAGTGTTCCATATAAATAAGCTATGAATTAAATATAATATTATACAGTATTTTTTTAAAAAAAAGATCGCTACCGGTGCCAAATCGTGATACGGTGTCGTCGGCAATGTGTATCGGTGCCGATTTAACGATTCAATCATAGCTGTCGCGTTGTTTGAATGAGGCACCGGATGTGCGTCGTTTGTCTCGCTTTTATACGCGTCTAATGGTGAAAATTACTTATCCGAACTTTAAAAAAAAAATGATACACGGTGTTACACGTGAGCAATTTATACATAGTCGACAGTTTAATATAAATAAAATACCATAAAAGATTTTTAGAAAAAAAAAAAAAGTAAAACAAGAGGTTGGAGAGTTTGAGACGATGCGAACGCACGTACGCGGCTGGTATTCCGTCTGCTCAGTCTCTAACGGCCTCTACCACCCACTCTCCCTAAGATAAATAAATACAGAAGTTGATGATTTATAGGACTAGCTGCTATTACACGTACACTGCTGCAGTTGGATTATTTTTACGTGGAACCAGTTTCGGGGTAGAAATCCTTTACAGGAAAAGGCTATACCAAGATTGCTATACAGTACTAGAATACAACATGTTTTTTTTTTCCCTATTTTTTATAACTTCCCTTCAGTCATTTGAACACGTTTTTATTTGCCATTTTGGTATGCATAATCATTTTTAAAAAAATTTAAACCTTTGAAAATGAACATCTTATTTGGAAAATTAATGCATCGGTATTTATTCAAACATTTATCTTATCGCATTGAAACATTTGTTTACGAATAAACGACTGTCAAAGTTATTTAACTTGTTGGCGTGTGTAATTTTATTGGTTGACAAAATTAATGAAATTTAATTACTGTAGCTTTTAATTAATTAATTAATTGTTTTATTTAATACATCAGACATATCAGATCTGTTTCGAAATTTTATAATAATTATTTCGTTGTTTCGAAGATTACTAAGTGATTCTTCTAAACGATATTAAATTGCGTTGAACAAAACGACTTTTTGGAACAAGATTGAATTTTTTTTTATTATTTGAAAGGTTTTGTTTATAACAGCAATAGCTTTGACGTTCAAAATGCATGTTTGCTTCGGCGTTATACGTATCTGTAAGGTTTTCTTTTCGGTCATTATTATATCTTACTTTAAGCCCATAGTCAAAAGGTTTTCCGCTTTTAATGCAGCTACATTATTTTAACATTGTGATCCCAAATTTTTGTCCGCTCTTATAGTTTTTTCAGTATTTTTGTTCCAAAAGTGCGGGAGTTACTCATTTCGAATCGTTTGTTTTACGTGACAAAATACAATGACGGGATGATGCAGAAAAAGCGATTGGAGAAAGCCACTACATAATTCAATGTTTTGCTTCCATTTAGTGAGGTTTATTTTTAATCTCGAATTATAGAGGTTTATCCATCTAAAAAATAACAACTTTCAATTACATATTATGATACACGGTAATAATTACGTATTTGAATTACTGAAGTTTTTGGGCGTAAGTGAATTCGGAAGAGTTCCAATTTAAAAGATTTCAATCGATCGAGGTTCTGCATAGCACGACATTTTTTAGACTTCAAGGCATAATTTTATTATTATAATTTTTTTGTTAAATATGCAAGCCCGGCATGTGTTTTTAAGCACGTGGGGAATGTAAACATTGTAAAAAAAAGGGTCAAAGATGGCGCCGACCTACCAGGATCAGGGATTATCGCCCACATGGCCAATCTCTCTTTCTATAAAGGGTCTCTAGTTCACGGTAGTAAGGGTTACCCCCAACTAATGTTTGTTCAAGCTATTTATAACGTGGAAGAAAGGGGAGGAATCGAATGATGGCGATGCTGCCGCCATCTGGAATCGATTTCTTCGTTTCGTCGGGCTCAATATTTTCTAATTGGTTGTATTGAAGCGGAATGAGTCGTCTTTTAAATTGCGTATTCATTCTCCTTCGTCGATTAATTAATTTCAGTCGGGCGGAATTTTATTCTGCTACGTAAACAGTGGCTATACATATATATTTTCTTTTTTGATAAAGCCGAACTCTTGATGAGCCGCGTTCCAAAATTATTCTTTTCATTTATCAAAATTATAAAACGTGCATTTTTAATATTGTTATTATTTTCGGTCGAGTAATACGAATATGATATTGTTGGGGGGTTTTGGGGAGGAATGAGGCGAGGAGTAGATGGATCTAATTTGACACTCATCCCATTCCCAACTCCATCTTCGTCACAACAATGCTAATTGATATTTTCTTGATCTTTTATCCGAGGAGAAAATACTGCATCCTTTCTTCTTCTTGTTTTTATCAAATATGATGTATGCTGTTTAAATTCTTATCTTTTCGCTAGTATTTACTTCGTCTTTATTTAAAAAAAAACAACGGTAAACAATGTCGTTTCGATCTTAATGAATATAATAATTATTAATAATTTAAACAATAGTTGTGTCGACAATGACATCACATTAAAACTTGGCTCAGATGTTTTTAGTTTCTTGTATCATTATTCATTACTGCAAAATAAAGTTATTTTTTTATTAGTTTTAAAAATTTACACTACTGTAATGTTAAATTGTATTCTTTTTAAATTGTCGTTTTTTCCGCAACAGAAGTGCAGTAGCCTATATTAATTGAGTTAATTTAGCAGTGAAATACAATCATTGTTAATCTTCGATGGTGATTTTTCTTTCAAAGTTAAATTTTCTTGAACGTTGTTTTGTTTACATCGCGAAATAAGTTCCTAATTGAATAATAATAGTTTGACCGGTAAACTCGAACAGCTATCTTTTTTTTTGTCGTGTTATAACATTTTTCTTTGTACAGTGTAGAAAGCGACGTGTTTGGTTTTGGAATGAAACGTGAGTCTGCAGTTTATGCCGCTCTTAATTAAGTGTAATAATGAGATTCAAAAGATCTTAAGACGAGTGTTTTTCGATGCCTCAACCGGGACGCCTTCGTAAATGTGTAGCCTATTGGTTGGAGTGTGGGAAGTAAGAAAGGTGATGGAAAAAGCTATTTGCGGAAAATATTTTCCAGCGCTATTGATTGTAAATCGTGACTACGCCCATGATTAAGGAATCAAATTTTGTTTATTTAACGCTCGGCAGTTGGCGCTTCTCTATCGATGAACTTTTAGCTTACGTTGGGCTGCTCGCGAGTTAGACCGAGGCTAAAGCTGGCTTTGTCGGTTCACTAGCCACGCCGAGCTGATTATTGATTGGCCTAATAGATATACCAATGCTAATTCAATCAAAAAATATGAACTAACCTAATACGGTATATAGGAGAAAATGAGGAAATGATGTTAACTAATGCAATGCTGTAAGAGAGTTTTGGTAATCGGAAAAACGAGTGCTCCAAACGTGCGAAAAAAAGTTTGGCTCACCTTGTACGTAAAATCAGCTGTTATCATAGTAATACAATAGGTGGCTTGTATTTGTTGAGCAACTCAGTCTAGCACTCGATTGGTCGTATTTTCACAAAATTAATAGTATTGTCATTACACTTATTGTCAGTACACCTCAATTTTCCGTTGTAGGACGAAGGAGCAGACCAAAAATTGGATCACTCGATTTTCTCAACTCGAGTAAACCTAAACTCGCAGGTCTAATTTGTTGTGCAATCACTAATCTAAATCCATCATTAAGATTTTTGAATTTTTACGAAAATAGGTGTTTATGGATGATTCGCCAATTATTATCACTAAAATTGAATTTACGGCCAGAATTTTTTGGTCAGAATGGCTCATCTTTATAAATTGTTCTTGAAAATGTTTAAAATAAGGGTGCTGTTCTGTTTCGTGGCACGAACGAGAAAAATCGAAAAAAAAAAAATTAATAACGATAGAATCGAAAAATTTTAAATAATAGATTTTTGTAATGGATAATAATTGATGTACGCATTCTTTGTTAATTTTCTTCGATTGAGGAATCGATTATCAATTATCGCGCGATAATTGCACGATACTATCGTTATTTTTTCCGATTTCTTGCGTCACTTCGTGCGTGCCACGAAACGGAATAGTACCAAAAATAAGTTCAGATAATATGCCACTATTGCACGTACCGTGTTAAATATCCAGAAAAAAAGGAAACAAAATCGAATGGGAAAATCTACTGGTTTTTTATGTCTAAATCCTGAACGTCTTAAATTCTTTTTAAAAATATTTAGAAAATATTGATCTTCGATTGATAAAAATGTATTTTTACGACTTTTTCGTTATTTTGGTACCGGTAGTAGTTTTTTTCTTAATAGTTTTTTGAAAAAAAATTTTTTGGAGTGATATTTTTAAAGTAAAATTAAGGTTCCATCTTATTCAGCGTTATCTTTCGTCTTTAAAGAAAATCTTTGTTCGAGTTTCGAGGGATTTAAAAAAATAATTTTGTTTAATTTTTGATATTATTCTCTCAGCGTTATTTACGGTTGAAAATATACGTTGGAGTAAACAATAGCGTTTCTTTCCCCTCTCGGAGAACGTTCACCGTCTTTTTTTTTTATTAAAAAAAATAAGAATAAAAAATTATTATTTTTCTTTCTTTATTTTTTTTATTTTTATAGAAGAGTCTAGACTAGCGTAAATTATTAACTGATTTCTCGAAAATGGGTTTTCACATCGCTCGAAATGCCGCAATAAAATATTTAGAACGAGAAAGATTATAAATTTTTTGTGAAATTTTTGTCTTGTTTTTGCTTTCACGTCGTCTCTACTTTCATCTTCCGACGTTTATCGCCGCCGGAAATATTACGCGGAAAACGGCACAGATTTTTCCCTCCAAATCGACGTCATCGCTTTTGTTCTCGACACTTTTAATTGAAGAAATTGCGTTTTCATAAATGCTTACTTCCAGCTAATTGCGAAGGAAACGAATTAATATTGCCAATCAAGTATTATATTATTTTTTTTTCTCTACTCTCCTTTATTTTGTGGAAGCGTTATAATATTTAACGCGAGTTTAGTAGTGTTTTTGCGGAGGATGGAGTTTGGAAAGGGGAGCGGGGGATGGAGAAAAGTTTCGCTATCTTTATTTTTACTTTTATTCCTCGGAGAGTGTAAGGCTATTACGCATTATAGAGGGATGAATAGAAGAGGGGATACGCCAAAGATACGGCTTTACAAAATAGTTATAATGAAATGATGGATGACTTGGACTAATTAATGATAGCTGCAGTCATCGTCTGTTTAAAAAGTTAATCGAAGTATAATGGCGGCGAAGAGAATTCTCCCACAGCGAATTTTGTTTACTGTTTTAGATAAATTACATTCTACAAATTAATGGATATTTTAGAAGAAGAAAAAAATAGTTATTTTTTTTAAATACCTATAAATATATTTTTTTCATTATTAGGTAATCGATTAAGCTGAAGATTAAAATACGAGTAGAAACGTACCGTATATGAAACACCAAATTAACAACGGTATTTAAATTTGAGTGTGTCCATTAAGTATATCAGAGTTCTACTGTTGTTGTTTGTTTTTTTTATTGTTGAGATTATTGGAGAAAACTCAATAATATTCATTTTTTTTTGCACTAATGTAAGCCCGACTCTTGATTTTTTATCAACTATTACAACCAAACATTTTTAAAACTTAAAAAATTTTTAAAAACGCAAGCTTGGTAGGTAGTGTTTCCAACATCGAGTATCGAGTACCCGGGTATTTTTGTGAATTTTAGAGTACAGGTATCCCTCGCTTAACACGGCATCCTACAGCACGGATTCGGTCTAACACGGAAAATAATTTGATACCTTTTTCACAGACCACGGTACCCTACAACACGAAAATTCGGTCTTACACGGAAAAATGTTCCGTGTTGTACAAAACCTAATACATTTTTCCTCTAAAATGGTCTCAAATACTCTAAAACATTCTAAAACGCTCTCAACTGCTCAAAAATGCTCTCAAGTGGGCAGTGATAACGAAAATTAGTATGTACAAAATTATTTAAAGTTAAAAATATTACACTATTTATTGTTAATTTACTTCTAAATTTATGAATAAACACTTGTTTAGGATAAAGACGTGCATTTTACATGTTTTTGTTATGGTTTTTTAAAAGAATGTATTTTTTTAAAGGGGGAAGTACATGATTTTTTTTCAAAAAAGTTTTTTTAGAACGTATCCCCCTCTTTAACATTGAATGTCAATCTCCTATAACACGGTTTCGCCCAACACGCTATTTTCCAGGAACGTATCTACCGTGTTAAGCGAGGGATACCTGTACTCGAATTTCCGGGTAATTTGGTCGAGTATTTGATTTTTCCGTCAGAAACATCAAAAAGTTGCATTTTTTGATGAAAAACCAAACATTTTCATTTTTCTACGATGAGTACATTAATGGCAGGATCGTGGCGTGCTATGATACGGTGATGTAGTTGTATAAGAACATAATGCCACATTTTTAAAAATATTATTAATTTCTCCAAAAAAAAGCTGAACTTGTTATATTTGCCAAAAAAAAAAAAAGTTTTCGTTTTGTAAATTTTATTCAATTTAATGGATAAATTGCTGAAGGGACTGAAAATTTGGTCCATAATATCCGAGGTCTCCATTATAACAGAGTCCATTATAACAGAGTCCTTTATAACAGAGTCCATTATAACAGAGTCCATTATACCCGAGGTTGAAATATATTGAATTAATAAAATTTTTTCCGGAATCGGCAAATTCAGATCATTACATCCAAGACCATTATAAGTTTATAACCTAGTTCTAATGTACTATGATAAGTTAACGTTACGGAATTCAACATTCTTATGAGGGAGACGAGGTCAATTTTTTAGTGTTATGGCGGGCAGGGTCATAATGTTAAACTATAAACTAACACGTTTTCTTACTCATGGTTGGATTCTCGCATTAAATTGAGATATTTTTGATGGATTTGGTGCCCCTTCAGGTGCAATATACCGGTATGTGATTATAGGAATACAGTAATAGGCAAATTTACTTTTTTTGTCCCCAAATGTGAGGAGTCTTTTTTAAGATTATGAGGCCCCTTTAGATCCTGAGGCCCGGGTACACCTATCCCCTTTGCCTCCCTCTAATAAAAGCTGAGGGTGTGCATTCCGGCCTAAGGAAGAAAGTTTATTTCTTCGTCGGGGTTTTTGATTTATTAAGTTTGTCAGGACCCTGACTATTGTTGATGTGACTTGTAAGTAGGAAATAGTTTTCCATCTAAAAGCAACTTGAAAAACAACTGCAATCAAAAACTTAGCTTTTAAATTTTTTTTTCTTCTACTTTTTTATTTGTTTTTTTTTTTCCTTCTTTCCCGGAGTTTTTGTTGTTGTCATCCGAAAAAATTTCATCAACAACGATTCACTCTCTCCGCTATTTGCCACCCGGGAGAGGGATGACTTCTTTTGCCTCAAATTTTTTTTTTCCATCTCCTTTTTCTTCTTTATCGGCTGCCATTTTCTATTGTGACGGTCGCTCGCGCGGTTTTCTCTGCAAGGAAAAATGGAGTTGGTTGAGGGAAAGAGGAAGCTTTAGTGCAATTTCCCTTACTTTTATTTCATTTCGCTAACGGGTTTGCACGTAATGCACTGCCGAAGACGGCGACGCTGACGTCGAAGGACAAATTGTTTACCCCACCCACTCTCCCCCCTCTAAGAAAATGCCACCCGATGACGTAATCAGTAGATGACAAGTGAAAAAATAGCAATTGATCGAATGTCGGTCGACGATGAGTCGCCGAACGAGCGAGCGTTATAGTACGTGTATACGCGTAGCGGCGGTCACGTGATGGTCAAGCGGGCAAAACCACTTGTGCATCGCCGAGCATGCTCATTTGGCTTCGGGATCGATTTCCATCGCTGCTTTCTGCTTTGTTAATAATAAATTATTGTTCGGTCCGTTCAACTGGTTGAGTAAACACTCGTTTATTAATGTGAACTACCAGTTACTCAAATGAGCATTAACCGATGCAGCCAAATGTCAGAAATCTACAATAAGATATACAGTACGGTATATCTTGTTATACAGTGTATTGCATACCTATATAAAAAATGTTTAATATAAAAAAAAAATTACAGAATTGATAAATGACATGAGGAAAATGTCTCCACCGCTTCGTTATTTGTTGTTTATATCGCCCTTCCAAAAAAAAAGAAAAAAAGCAGATATCAAAAACGAATCACCGTACGTTTCAGAAGTCGCTGAAATAACGAGGAAGGAAAATTCGTAGCCAATGCAAAATCAGCAAAATATCCTCGAGTTATAACAAAAAATCTGGTGATTTATGAAAATTCAGTTAAAAAAGAATAAAAATAATGACCATGCGAAATCTACACTGTGCTACAAAAAAAAAAAAAAAAAAAAAACACGATCCCAAGGTGTACGGTAGTGAAAGAGAATCACACTTTAACGAGTGAAATAAATACCAAATGTAAGGTGTTCCATTTATAGGGGTGACAACATTTTTTAAATACTATTTATGAGTTGTGCTTTTTAAAAATTGACGGCTTGACGTATACAAGCTTGAGACAAACTTAATCACGTTGATGCAGCAATAGTCAATCACGTGCAATTGGTCTTACTGCACGTGTTAAGGCCGAAAGAGCATATTTTCAAATTTATTAAAAGACTGTTAAACGAATTGCTAGCTCAATTATTGGGTTCGTTTTTTTCGGTATACAATGTACGAATGTAGGCTAAATCAATATTTTAAAAAAGAATTGTATTTCACTGATGTTATAGTACCGTATTAAAAAGAATAATACAGTATACTCCCGCATTAATGGCACATCGCTTAATGGCGTTTCGCAATTATGGCGCTCTTAAATCTTCATCCACGTCCCTTATTACCATTATTCTCAATTCTGTGCTCCTCCTCTTGCTATTGCCAAAATGCATTGCAGTCTATAGCAATTCACTTAATGGCGAGGGTCCGGTTTCATTTGCGCTATTATTGCGGAAGTAGTAAGATTTTATTGACGGTTTTTCATATAGAAATTTCTACATTAACTGTCTCTCAGAACTGAATGAAAATTACAAATATTTTAAAACTTGATTACAATTTTAAATTTATTTTTAACGTTGTTATGGCGAAAAAATGATGTCACTTTTTCGTTATTATTATTATTATTATTTTTTTTTGATTGAAATTTTACACGGAGTTGTGTTCGGTAGACACAAGTACTTGTTATTGTAGGAGTGGGCTTTTTCGGTCGAGCATGTCGTTTTTCTACCCGGAGCTTACCGATATAGATAACGAAATCGACGCATCTCCTGCTCCTGCATGTGTAGCCTTAAAAGTGGAGAGGGTGGATGGATCAAATTGAATCATGGATTCTGTAAACGCACGTTGAAGTAGGTTACGGCACGCGCACGGCATGACTGAAAAAGAGATAGAGGCTGGGGTAGTCTGACTCGAGTGAGAGAAAGAATCTTAATTGAAATTTGATCTTATTTTTATAACGAATCCAATTTTAATTCTGAAGAGAGAGAGAGAGAGAGAGAGAGAGAGTGAGGGAAAGACTTAAGAGTGAGATAGAAAATTCGGTAGTCGGCCTTTTATTGCCCGGAAATATAATTGGTTGGCGTGGAAATGTGCGGGTTTGAGGGAGAGGGAGTGCGGGGAGGGCTGAATGGATGGTGAAATCCATAGCAGGCGAACCAATTCTCATGATGCGAGGTTATTGATCGTTTCAATCCAACAGCAGACGACGCAAAATAGTTTTTTAAATAGAAAATGAAATTCGGAGAAGTTGAAAACCGTCGTCTGCTAACTCGATTGAAATAATTATTATACAATTCTTTTAAAATTAAAATTGGGGTTTTTCTTCTCCTTATTCTTAGTTTTTTAGTATAAGTACAAAGAAAAAAATGTTGACAGAAAATTGCTTCGTTTTTTTGTTTTGTTTGTGAGTACTTTGTTCATTGATTTCATTCGTAAATATATAAATAGTGCGAGATATATTATGTTTTTTGTTTCACTCGCTGGAAATAGAAGCAGTTCATCGAAAATCAATAACTATCGAAATTTTATTTTTAATTTCATATAGCGAATTTTGCGAGTTAATCTAAATACCGGTTTAGAGCGAGGGATATAATTCACCCTGCAAGATCTATTATCTTCGTGGATTCTATGTCACTGAGTACTGACCAAATTCAGTCTTTTTTTTTTTTTTAGGTTTTAATTTCTGCACGCTGATTGGTAAATTCTGATCACGTGATCAGAATTCTGCTTTTTGATTAATCTATTGAAAAGCGAGACAGCGTGCATACTGTACTACCCTATTTTCTAAAACTCCGTTTGAATTTTTCATATTTTTATTTTTTTGTTATAATACAGGATACAGTACCGATATTGATTTTTTTAAAAAAAAAAAATTTACATCAGACGTAAGTATTTTTTTTTAAAAAAAATATTCATGAGATTCGTGTTTAGTTGCAGTTCGTAAATTCTAAACAAAAATGTGCAATGTATTTGCTTGACATTTATTGAATTATGAATGTAGTTTAGTATAAAGTATTTTTTACTATCACGAAAATAGTTAATCGTTTTGAACTTATTTATTCTGAGATATGTCAAGATTTTATAAGAATTTATGCTCGTACTTTCAATGTTTAAAAATCTTAATTTTACGAAAATACTGTTTATTTAATAATACTGCGTAACAATTGCGCAGTTTTTTTCAAAAAATTTTTTGTTGAAGTTCAACAAAAACAAAACAAGAAAAAAATAAACATTTTGCAGATTTTACGCGGATTGCAGAAGCTTGTCAGATTTGATTAAAAATGAAGTCGAACCGAAAAATCAGATTTTTGATTAAAAATTAAATCGAATTTGAAATCAGGCTGGAGCGAAAACCATCACAATGCATAATTAACGAATCGAGTTGTAACTAAAAAAAACAACAGAACTGGTTTATAAATTTCGGAGTTATAAGGAGGCTGCGAAGGATGGGTATTAATTTCGAGGCATCTTGTACGCACAGTCTGCTTTTTTTTAGCTACGCTATAAACTCCAATACATATATATGACACAATTAATTGATGCTATAATGTATTATGCCTTTGGCCGAGTATTTTTAGCTTTTTCGGTTCTATTCTCGGAATTGAACGCTGTTGGTCTACTTCTCTTTAATTATTAATCCGTAAGAAAATGAAGCGTTTACGAGAGGAGTCGCGCGCGAAACGAGCACGTACACACTATATAGGTACTGAGCGAGACTTGTACACTACATTTATCTCGATTTGAGTGTATTAAAAATTCGATAGAGGTCGATCAAAAGTTGTGAGCCCCGCCCTCATGATTATTCCTAAACCCATTTTCGCTATTCCGCTTAATGTGGGTAATGGGGACTAAGGGTGGATTATGAGTGAGACAGCGCGCGTGTAAACATTACGATTCTAAATATCGATTTGTTTCGGGATCGATGCAATTAGAGTTGTGTCGATAGTGCAATATTTATATGGAATTGAAATTAAATGTTTCGACGTTTTTTTTTCTTTTCGCTCTCTCTTTCTATTTTTATTTCATTGTTCTCTTTCGTTTTATATCTCTCGTATCATCCAAGCGACTGAATAAGCAACATATGGTTCCCCCGCGCAACGCGGACGAACTTTTTTTTAAATGTTTGATCAGTGACGCAGTTGTGGAGGAAAGTTTCGGAAATACAAAAAGCGGGGGTGGGTTTTTTTTTTTATTATTATTTTGTCGGTAATAGACGCGCGTAAAATCTTTCTAACAAGGCCATTTCCCGCCATGATATTGTGCGCGACGTCTCGCGTCCACTGTTTATGCAATGTCTTTTATTTTTCGGAAAGAGATGAGGGATTTGCATACGTTGACGAGGGAACGTACTAAGGATAAATTGGTTTTTTATATTCGTGCTTTTATTTTTATTTTATAAATTTTTATTCTACGAGTTGTTTATTGATAAAAATTCTGCCTCCCTTCCCTCACCCCCATCCCGCGTTTTATCGACGCCGTTCTTTTATAGCTTAATTTATTTGAATGGGGTAGTTGGGTAAATCCTCGTCTCTAGCCGCCTAGCAATCGAGTGCTTAGCGGGGAAACGTTTTTATACCGAGTTTAATACGTGAAACGTGTACGCGAGGGAATTTATATATCTATGAAATATATATATTATATTGAGCTTCGGGGGGGATGCTTTTGACCAGGCCTGAGCGCGGGCCGCTGGCTGACCAACCGCTGAGGAAAACGATTCCAATATCGAAACCGCAAATGGTCAGGTTTGGTTCTGCGGGAAAGATGAGGTTAGGACCGTTAGGTGAATAGTGAGGCGAAAATATTCGATATTATAGGAGCTAAATGACATTTTTGAAATTCAGGAATAAATTGTTGTATTTATTCCAATTTTATACCCAACAGCATTTTTATTTTAGAAAACATTTGAATGTTTAAAATGGCCCTACTATTAATTTATCAACAAAGATTTATATGCAGAAGGCTTAATATAGTAATGGGACAATTTTCCCTATCGCATATAAAGAATAAAGCAAACCCTGATCAAAAAATCATGTTTTCGATGAAATTGGGCGCCATTTTAAAGCACTTTATACACTGGAGGCTTTGTGATACAATTATGGTTCTAACAGTACATGTATTACATTTTTATTTGTTACAACAATGCGTCAATGATGTTGTAACGAAATAACAACGATTATTAGACGATGTGGTCATAATTATTAAGTGAATAAAACAAAAAATTAAACTCTTGTTAATATTTTTTTTATAATTTTTTCTTCAAAACTGGGCAACTTTAATATGTTTAGCTTTGCTAGATAACAGAATAAAGTTGTTGCGTAACTTCTCGGACACCCGGCATTTGAAAAAGATATTAAAAATTGATTTTTATAGAGTTTTCTAAATCCTTGATATTTATTTTTTTTCCTTGAAAAACGTTTTTTTAAGATGTAGTTATTTTGAAAAGAGATTAGAAAATATATTACTGGAGTTGAATTAGTTTTAGCAGACTTTTCGGCGCATACTTTTTTTTGTTGCGATGAAACCTGAGAGAAATGCTGTTTGTTTACGATTTCTGCCTCTAACTGTAATTAATTTTCTCGTTTGATGACGTCAATGGGTGAGGGGAATGGTAGTTAATTTAGATGGATTCATAATCTGAATTTTAATTAATTTTATCGATGTTCCACCGGCCGAACCTTTGCGGAATTTAATAACGCGAAGTTATAGAAATGCAGATGTAATAGAAAGCCTGAAATAATTGAGCTGAAGGGTAGGCCCAGTGAGGGGTAAGGGGGCTAAGGGGGGGATGGAGTGAGGTGAGGGGGGGCAATCCAACGTGGCCACCCATTGCGACTACATTTTCATCGATTGATTTTTTTTTCTCCCTGCTTTTTTTCTTTCTTTCTCTCATTTTGATATTAATAATTAAGTCGGGATTTTTTCTTTTCTACTTTTTGAGGTAAAGCGAATTTGGTGACGTATTTCGGCGCATGCGCGGTGAGGGAAGAAGCTTTCGTGACAAATGCGCCGAATAAAAATGGAAAATTTAGTGTCGATTATGGCGATTAAATCGATGAGTCGACGTGATTGACTAAACTGTGCTGGTCTCGCAGGGCTCTTCACAACTTTCTTCATTCTCCATTTCCTTTCGCGTTCACGCTTTAGTTATTCGCTGTTAGGCATTTGACTCGGACAACTTCCGCTCTGAATTATGGATGCACGCGCAAAGCTGTCGTGAGAAGCCTGCCTTCTGCTTCAAACCTCAGGATCCCAACCCATTTGCGCTTGTTTTTTCATGTTTTTTTCTGCCATGTATATCGCATATTTTTTTTACATATATTTTTTCCCCATTTTTTTTTTTTTGCCAACCGTTTTTTATTCAATAGTTGAATATTTTGGAATTTTATTCGTAACGTTATTCGTGAATAAAGATCTATTACTGATTCGCAATTTCATAAGTAACAATCGTTATTAACCGATTTTTATTATAGAATTTTACTAATAAAGTTAATAGTTAATGAGAATAATTAGTTTTATTAAATTATCAAGGATATTTTGAGAGAATTTAATTTAATTGAATTGCGAGGTTATTTTTTTTTACATAGTACTGTATAGTGTGTCTATAAAGTGAATACTGTAGTGCAAATTGCTCCGCATAGTATCTTTCTAATGCTGGTTATAAATAGTAGTCGCATGATTAAAAAAATGCGCTAGTCTAAGTTGTAAGACGCAGTTGGATTTTAATTAAAATCATGCAATAACTGGATGGAAATGTTTTTGGTGGCAATAAACATGATTAACGCGCATAAAATTATACTTTGAGCCATGACTTAAACGTGCTTTGTTGTATCGAGTATTTGAAATTACAGCGTATACGCTAGATTGTTTTAGTAATTATTATTAATATTGACATTAAAGTAAAAATTTGGTGTTTATTATGAAATTTGATCATTTTGTATTATGAGTGTACAAAAGGAAAATGAAGTAGCCACTCAATGGCCTTAAGAGTGCTAATCGGAGAAAGTGCGAGTTTTGATTTGCTATTTATTTACATGTATTTTTTTTAAAATTGAAATGTGTCGCAAAAATGCAGATAAAATAAATAAAGGGGTAATTTTAATTCTATTAATCTACTCGAACAAAATTTAAAAACGGTTCCACTCGTTTACAAGACCCAAGGTGGATAGACCTAAATATAGATGACAACTCGATGGGAGAAAAAGTCAAAATATTGAAATCAAAATTATGGATTTTAGATTTGATTTTTTTGTCTGTTTTTTTTTTGAATTTGTCTTGCCTTACTAAATCCACTATTTGTATTTGTATTCACAATTATTCGAAGCAAAGACTTAAGGGGAAGGCAAATTGAAAAATCAGACAAAAATTGTCAAATTCAATTTCGATATTTGCCTTTTTGTCGGATGGAGTTGTCATCCATTTAAATTCTGAACGAATAGAAGACTTGTGTTAATAAATTTTGCTTAAATCTTTTAAAAAGTGAGATTTAACAAGGATTAAGAGTGGCGTTTTTTAAATCAGAAATGACGAGTAGATTAATAGGATTAAAAGAGATAATTATGGAGAGCAAAATTAAAAAGGTTAGTGAAAACAATTTGCCCGATCAGCGCTCAAAAGGTCATCGGGTGTCTAGTAAATTGGTTCTTTTATACTTCCACTTATAAAATTTTTATAATAAATGTTAAATTTTTGTCTTAAATATGACTTTGAATAGTTAGTAAATGTAGCTAATAAGGTTGCAGAATCGAGCTTTAAATGAAAATCATCCTCCTTTGAGATGGCAACTTGGCAAAATTGCGGTGTATACAGTGATTGCGCATTGTAAGGGTAGCTTTTAATAATTAACACTCGATGTAGAAATACAATCATTTTAATTTAATTATATTTACGAGTACTGATAAATTAAATTTAATGTTGATAATTTATTAACATTAACCTTTATTCGAAAGATTTATTATTATTATATTTTTTTTGAAATTATGTTTGCGAAGCTTAGATTTGGAAATATCTATTTTGAATTATTTATGAACGTTATCAAAACGCGCTGTTTACGTATCTCAAGGTGAGTCAATATTTTCTTCCATTTTTTTTATCATACGGAGCTAATCGATAAATTTATTTTTGGGTGTAAATTTTGAAAATTGCTCTAAATTAACTTCGGAGAAAATCGTATTACAAATTCCGCAAACTATAATTAGCTCGCTTTTCAACTTACTTAAAACGTGGAAAAGCAATTTTGTTTTCATCCAACGAATTTTTATTTTCTAAAAACTCTGCTTCTTAGTACAATTTTTTTTTGTAGTACGTTATCGAATTTTGCGGTTTAATTTTTTCGCTACATGGTATTTCGCGATGGGAATTAAAGATTAGCCTGTATTCAAAGATTACGCTATTTTAGTCTAAGGTTCGGAATTTGTAATATCGTCGTAGGGAAAAGCGATTAGGTGGGTGGAGGAGCGAGCAAATCGTTTTCAATTATTTTTCTGTTTTTGTTGTGCTATTCGTTTAGTGAAATATATTTCTTTTAAGCTGAGCCGAGCTTATCCAAAACGGAGCGCGTAGTCAGCGGTGAATAAGTTCCGTTAACCAAAAAAATTTTTTTTTTATTTTTTTTTTCTCTCCGCCTACACCTACTTTTATACCACCCACAACGCACTACTTTAATTTTGGAAATTTAACGCGTGAGTGGAGCAGACGAACGACATGCTTCGTCAATTTCGTACCGTTGTAGCATAGAACCCGAGTTAGATGAAGGGAGATGCTTGGCTGCCTCAATAATATCGACTCATCCGCCGGGGTTCTCTTTTCGTCGCTCTCATCAGCGCACTCCACTCCGCTTCCTTCTTTTATCTCGCTACGTTCACGTTGTTATTATTTTTTTAAGAATAGCAAATGAAAGTAAATAAATATTAATAATTTTTTTTTCTTCTCGTTGTTGATTCACCGTTTGAAATTGGCGCGTGTTTGCAGGCTGAACCAAGGTGGACGATTTGAGAGAATGTACATGTAACTGCGTGAGCGAGGTGTCGTAATTAAGAGCGAACACAATGCGGTGAGCGCGCGATCGGGTTACGTTGGATTCCAATTACCTAAGCTACGAGTAAAAGCTCTTATTTTTCTTATTAAGAAAAGAAAAGAAAGAAAGGGTAATGGGAAACATTTTTCTCGTTTTTCAAATTAAATTTACTTTACCGTAATAACATCATATTAAAAGTATTTAATAAAAGAAATTTGCGATTGGTTACGAGAGTATATAATATAATACGTTTGAGTTGATATTTAATGCAGATGAATGTCGGCTAAATTACATTTTTAATGATTACAGAGTTACGGCGATATTTTTATTTTTTGTAAAATTTGATACGTTAAAATTTGCTCGTATGTTTGGTTAAACTAATTTTTAATTTAATTAAATCATTACCAGTACCGGTGAAACCTCTGTTTCGAGACCACCGTTAGGATCGACTAAAAGTGGTCTTCAAATAGTTTTTTTTTTTTTTTAAATTATTATTTTTAGGCCGTTAAAACTAGATATTTTTTGACTAGAATTCTATTCCTAAAAAATTGAACCAAGTATAATAGAACTCCATCTATTCAACTGCACTCAAGTGTTGACTCACAAAATCATCATTTTGGTGGTTTTGAAATAGGAACCTCCATTGAAAATGTGACTGGCGATGAGTTGTCATGGTCTTGAAATACACCGTGTTCACAAAAAAGTGTGCGCAATTTAATTTGTATTAAATTCTTTTAATAATTGAAATATTTGAATGTCACATGATAAAACTTTACTTTGAGGACTTTTTTTTTTTTAAACACGCAGAAAAATGAGCTCTCCCCATACTAATTTCTGCATCAGTCACAGCCTTCGTGAATTCCATGTATCGTTTATTTTTCTTGTAAACATTTTCTTGCACCATATTTCATATTTCATAGTTTTCTTAATTTAAATAAGAAATATTAAATACAGGCTCGAGATCTAGCTGGAGTCAATGCAGCCAGGCATAATGAGTGAGTATGTGGCGTTTTGCGGCTTGTGTTGCTACAAGAAGAGATTATTTTAAACACAGAATAGAACAATTAAATGTTTAAAACAAAGTCATTAAAGTAACATTTTTTCACTTGGCATTGAAAATATTTCATGCAAATGGATTTGGGTGCACGGTTTTTGTATACACGTCATAAAAGTGGTCCATTATCAGAGGTCCATTAACAAGAGAAAATCGGAGAGACGTATTTGGTGGTCTGGTGTAGAGTTTTTACCGTGCAGTATAATATTATATTGTGCATACAATAAAAAAGTGTGTTCTTGCCCAAACCACTAACGGGCATATATTTTTTTTATTGTTATTATTGTATCATTTACCATGCAAAAAAAATACGGTTCAATCTATTGATCGCGTGGGTGACGCTTGCACAAACTTGAAATTTAAATTGAGCAAAGAACTCAAATAACAATAATTATTACTGAAATAAAATAACAAATTTTAAGGCATCGAAATAGCAGCCGTTTATAATAATTATCATTTTACGGAATAATAATTTCTACGAGCAAAGTGAGCACGTTTACCCGTGCCGACTCAGTTGTAGAGGTCATATTCCAAAAATTGTTTTTTATTATTAAATGGGAGGTGTTAACGTATTTTTCACATTTTTGATGCTAATTAACAAAATGTTTTCTTGTATAAAATTCGAAAAGTGAAGTTATTCGAAGGAAAATATTTTACTGTATGTTGTTTTGTAGGATTTCGTTGTTTGAGCAAAAGTTTTTGCGATAACTTTTCCATCAACTCTCACCTCCGTCTCTCTCACTAATCTTGTGTAGCGACTCTTCTTCTAATCGCCCGAATGCTCGTGTGATTGTTCACCCTCCCACTTATATCTCTCCTCACGTTCTTTTTTTTTTTTTTTTTCTTCTCTCGTTCGCGGGTTTCCCGAACATGCAAACGCACTTGTGCCGCTCTCCATCCCCTTTCCTCCTTCTCATTCGCGGTTGTGATTGATTAATTGGTTTAAAAGTTTCAGCTATCTCCTCGCACTTGGCTCCTACCGAGACCTGAAGGAATATATTAGGTTCATCACATGCTTTTCTTAACTTTGAGATGCTCGTGCGTCGGAAGATGCCGAGAGCAGGGGAGGGTGGGGCGGGGGAGTATTTGATATGGAGAACACGAAAAGCAAATTGCGAACGAAGGTTTAATTTCTTCGGCTTTTTAGCTTTGAAGATGAAAAGCAAAGATGAGTGTGTGAAGGCGCCTATTTCATTTGCAGATGATGATATCTCCGGGCTGTTGGGTGAATTGAGGTTGCTGGGGGAAGGGTGGAATGAAGTACGGCAGAAATCATATTTAACAGTTACTCGGCGTTTTAAATATTTCTTCTGATTGGTTCTCTTGATTGCTCAATTTATCGAGCAATTCCAAAAGGTGGAATATTTAACGAAGATGCTAAGAAGCTTATCGAGCACTTGTATTTGATATTTTATGTTTTCAACTTTTTTTTCCACTTCATTTTTTTTTTGTGGCAAATATACGATTGAAAAATTTATAAAATGGTTGCACCACATTTGATGGGATAACATCATAATAAGGATTGGTTTCGTTATTTATAAAAATGTTTTTGGAATTGATTTGGAGTATGCATTTAATCGTAATAAAATCGAAATTAATGTTTGCCAGTGTTGCAAAATTTTGATTCAATTAAATTATTTTGAGTGCAACTTTCTGTGTATGGAATATTATAGGGTGTTTGCGGAACTTAGCCAATTTTCAAAATGAATAAATCGGTCAAATTTTAATGAAAATGCGTTATTTTTTTAAAATTGACATTCATCGACATCTTAAATTTTATAATAAAAACCAATTTCTGGAATATGACCTCCCTAACTGAGTCGGTACGTGTTGACGTGCTCAACGTAATTTCCATTGCCCCTATGGCAGATGTCGGCTAATGTTCGCTAATAAATTTTTTTTTCTATTTTTCCTGGATAAAAAATGTTTCCTAAATAAAAAAATTTTTCCTGGATAAAAATTTTTCTTAAATAAAAAATTTTTCCTGGAAAAAAAATTTATTTTGAATAAAAAAATTTTTCCTGGATAAAAATATTTTCTTTACGGTAATTAAACATTTTTCCTGGATAAAAAATTTTTCTTGGATAAAAAATTTTTCTTGGATAAAAAATTTTTCCTGGAAAAAAATATTTTCTTGGATAAAAGATTTTTCTTGGATAAAAAAGTTTTCCTGGATAAAAAAATTTTCCTGGATAAAAAAATTTTCCTGGATAAAAAAATTTTCCTGGATAAAAAAATTTTCCTGGATAAAAAATTTTTCCTGGATAAAAAAATTTTCCTGGATAAAATTTTTTTTTCTTAATTAAAATTTTTTCTTAGATGAAAAATTTTTTCTGGATAAAAAAATTTTCCTGGATAAAAAAATTTTCCTGGATAAAAAAAATTTTGCAGATAAAAAATTTTCCTGGATAAAAAAATATTTGTGAATGAATTTTCCTTAATTAAAATTTTTTCCTGGATAAAAAATTGGGAAAAAAATCACTAACTAAGTAACGTATATCTTAGTTTTTGTGGAGAAAATTTAATCAAAACAAATTTTTTTCTCTAAATTTGAGAAAAAAAATTTTTTTTGTTGATATTTTGTATTACTCGTATTTTCAGATGTTTTTTTGTAAAGGTTATTTTTTTCTTTCTATTACAAATGGGAAAATTTAGTTAAAGGAATGAAAATTACGCCGAAAAAGATAGGTGAAAGAATTTTTTATAGCATGTAACTTTTATTTTCAATACAGTAAGGTTTTTTTTTTTTAAATAAGTTTGTTTGTTTTAATAAATATTTAGGTTACTTTGTGTTATTTACTTAGCTAATCGCTACGGAAGATGGGCTTTTACTGCCAACAGATGTTGAAATAACTAGTAACAAAGTTTTATTACTATCTCCTGGTTAAGAGTTTATGGTAATTGGTTGGACGATTGCGCGTGTGTATATTATGTGGAACATTTGAGGATTTCAACGGGAGCTGCTTTGAAATACTGAGATAAGTTTTCCTTTGAGTTATAACAGTGTTCGCTGTTTCCAATAAGATACTCATTTCAAACGTTTGACGTTATTTTGGCGATAAAAAAAGCGTGTAAACACGTCTTAAACGCGCGAAATTAACACGATGTTTACTCCCTCGCGTCTTCCGAGAAAAAAAAAATTATTAATAGACCGTAAAAGAAATGTATTAACAGTTACAAAGTTAGCTTATTAAAAAGTGGCAACAGCTGCTGGTCGTGTAACTCACTGACTTTGGCTGGGGAGATTTAATTAAGAAAAAGATGGGTGGATGGGGCGATAAAAAGGCTTAAAAAGTAGCGAAATTTTGGAAGCGAACGGTTATTGGCGGTTATCTCTTCCCGCCTGTTTACTCCGATTTGCATATAAATTCGTCTTTTTCCGCAGCCCATATTTCACTTATCTATTAGCGCAGAAGGCGTTTTTCCGTCTTCGGCAAAATCGCCCGCCGCGGCCCCGTTCAAATTGGACTTAACGGCCGAACTTTGAGCGAGTTAATCCGAATTTTATGGACTACCCTCCGACTTTTGCGACGAGATATTATACGTTTGGTTCATATCTCAACGCGTTTTTTCCGTTTTTTTGCCTAAATTTTCGATGAGTTGTCGGGGAAAACGCGCTGGAGTGGGTAGGAGGAGGAGCGTAAGGGCGCTGATGGCGTGGCTATTAAACTTAATGACGGAGGAAGACGCTTTAGCAAATGTCATTTTGGAAACTGATGACGCGTTTGTGCGGATGCGACAAGGGTCTTTGTACGCGGGAAAAGCAGACGACAACGCTACCCACACGTATTAAACATTGTCGACAGGGTGGGATTTCACTTTTGGGATAAGTAAACTTGAAACTTCTACCCACGCTGCTTTTTAAACCCCTTAAAATGTACATGTCGTATTATACTGAATTTAGTAAACTCAAATGACGATTGTTTACCGTTAAAAATCACTTAAATTATTAATATCAGGCACTAAATTTAACCAAAATTATTGAATTACCAATGAGAATAGATAATGTTTTTTTAATATTAAATATTTAACAATTTCTACTTCAATTTCTGTTTCTTGTTCTACATCGAATCCAATATTCGCCATTAATTTGTTCCAGAGAAAATTGCGAATATCGAAAATAACGAATATTGAACACATTTTTCTCATAGAATAACGTTAAAAGCTGTGTAATCCGTTCCCAACCCTGAATTTTGCTTTTAAGAAAAAACAAATTAACAAAGAAATCATTGCAAATGCATTTCAATTGCTTATTAATAATATATTAATCACTTAATATTGTCATATACTGTATTTACTTGTGTCGATGTTCTGATCAGCATTTTTAGACAATAATTTATTAACACTCTTTTTTTTTTTTTTAAAATTATTTATCCAATGTTTTTTTTTTCTTCGATGATTTTTAAAATTCACACAAATAGTGGCGATCATCTGACTGCAAGTGGCGTCAGAAGTGTGACGAATATCGAACAAGAAAACACATGACGAATATTGGAGTTCTACTGAAATAAATGTTAAATATTTACTAAATTTTTGAAAATAAAAATCAAAATTTTTGAAAAATTGTAGTAACTAAATTATTGAAAACATTCACTACATTTTTTCAACAGGCATTAATTTATTTTAAAAAAACCTCAACATAAACAACTGGAGTTACTAGAATCTTAAAAAATGGCAATGAATTCAACAAACAGTAAATTAAAAAAAAAAAACGGTATTTACTCGTAAATTCTTAAAAATAGCTATTAAATTCTTGTAAATATCAATTAATTTCTTGAAAGCCATTAAAAAAGTAACTAAACGTTTTATGGAAGTGTAATTAATTGCGCCACTATTTGAAAACAATCATTAAGGTCATGAAAACAGTCTCTAACTTATGAAGGCGTGAGAAAAAATATAAAGTTAACACATAATTTTTTTTTGGAAATTACTTAAAAAATGTTTGCGGAAAACTTAGGGCCTATATCGAGGTTAAGCCTGGCCCTGACAGCCGACGCGCGTGAGAAGCTGCACGTATCTTGGGAGAAAGAAGAAAAATGACTTTTTGCTACCCACTCCTGCATCCCACCCCCAACACTTGTTTCCCCGCGGAATAAAAAATTGAAAAAAATTTTTAAGCGATGTTCGATGTTAGTTGGCATGTTGTTTTGATGCGTTAAACGTCACTTTTCGCGCGCGCGCTTTCTTTCGCTCGGCGGCCTGAGTGCTGGCAGTGAGCCACGCGAAAACCTTTCACGTGAAAATGTCACCGAGCGTCAAACGCGTCGCGCAAAAAGAAGAAAAAAATTAATTATATCGTAGATTGTTTTATCTAATCAATATCGCTTGCTGATCGATATTTACTCAGGGTCAATTTAATAGAGCACTGTTGTTTTCCGTTTCGGGATAAGGTCGGGAAAGAAAACACGTCGAAGAAAAAATGGAGAAGAAAAAAAAAACGTCAAAGAGCGAATAAATTATAATAAGCAATTAGTTGAAGGGGGAAATATGTAAAAAAATCAATTGCTGTAAAAGTTTCCTTTTGATTTACGCGGTGTACTTAATTTAACTCGACGAAAAAGTTTTAATCGATAAAATGCTTGAAGAAAAACGTGTATTTTTAGTGGAAAATAATACTTTTTGTCATACCAGTTTATCATCTGGTGTGTGTACTGTATATACAGTAGAATACAGTAAACATTAAGTAACGTTGATTTAAATTTAAATATTTTTGCTTATAGTTATGATTATACTATATGTTGGTTATTTAAAAAGTAAGTTTCCCTCATCAAGAAAATAAAAAAATACTAATAACAAAATTATAAACATTATTTTTTTATTTCTACACCATTTTTCTACATACACTGTAATTTTCATCACTTTCCAAACATTTTTAGTACTTAAACAACAATTGTTTGATTCCCACCTTTTACTTATCTGCCATCAATTTTCCCCGATCATTTTTTTTCTTACAGTTTTATTAAAAAAATTGATGTAAATTAATTTCGAATAGATTTAAACCAAATTTAAAAAAATTATAATTTTTTTTTAAAAAAAAAACTGGAAGAAAATTAGAATACAATTTTAAAAAAATCGTTAATTGGTGGCAGATTCTTATAAAGGGAGGGGGGGGGGGGAGTCAAAAAGCTGTTGTTTTGGTACCAGAAATGTTTGGAAAGAGATGGAAATTGTAGTGTATGTAGAATAATTATTTAGAATTATTTTCGTTTGCTATCCTTTTCGTATTGAGGACGGCGGGGACCACAAACCAGATATCACTCCCATGTGTTTGCACTCTCAAATTTCGTTTTTCCCCGAGCCGAAATTTTGCCTGCAAATTTTAAATAGTATCTGTATTAATCTAATTATTACTCAGTTATAATTTTTATTCAATTTAAAACTTTTCCTGTTGAAAAATAAAAGGAATAAAATTATTAAAGTATGTTTATCCCGCACTGGATCAATCAACGTGGCCGGAATTTTTTGTTAACCACATCATTTTTAAACGAGAAGAGATTATCAAGGGAATCAATTCTTTTCTGCCCCGAGACCCTAAAGCCCTCTCGTTGAAGATGCATTAATTCAAAAATTTGAAAGCGGTTTTTTTTTTCCCCGATAAGAATCTAAAAGAGATCCTTACACCTACTACACCTACCCTTTCTTATTAACACTGCTGTAGCCCTAGAAATAGACCTATATACATTAAATGTGATCTATGGCTTAAAACCGATAAAAGTTTTGGACACACAAAAACTTTTCAAATAGGTCCAAAACATGTTTAATATTGGTGCTCCGGATTGTTGTCTCGAACGAAAATTAACTTGGGTAACCTGTCAAATGTACGCGGTTCTACTTGTAGGGTTACGGCAGTATTACTAAGAGTAGGGGAGGGATCTTTGGCGAGTGCCTTCCCCAGACATCTACTTTGAAAGTGCAGATATTGATTTGTATCTATGAAATAAATAAAAAGTTTTATTTAAGCAAGTGTCATTATTCTTATGCCACACCATGCAGTAGTGTATATGTTGATAAACAGTGGAGTAGTGTCATTTGAGTAGCGAAAATTGAAGGTTGTTAGGCGTTGGGTCGAAATGAACGACGGGCAGTTATTATTAGAAAAGAATAGATAAGGCGTGAAATGATGAGTGGACGATCGTTTGACTTAATAATAGCGAGCGAGCTATCCCCGTACACGTGAATGACGATGACACTACACTGGTGCTGGCCGGCCAATATCTCTCGCGTCACGTACCACCACATCATTAAATCCGATGACACAAGTACGTAATCAACACTCGGTCGAGGACTTTGGACAAAATAATGGCCTTTGTTAGGCCTGCTTCTCGTTAGGACTGGTGAAATTAATGAGGCTCGATCGCAATTAGAAACGAGAAGAAAGCGTGTATATTGTATAGACTGTTTTTAACGATTGAAATTTCTTGGCAAACTTTGGGCATAATTATTTATTGAATATGCGTTTTAATTTGTATTAAAATAGGGATTTAATCACAATTGCGGATAAAATAATTAGCTGGCAAGTCGCTAGTACTGTTAAGTACGCATTCTATTTAATTGCCATTAATTGCAGGATTTTCTAGCGGATGCAGATGACTGGCTTTTGACACAATTATTCCGAATGGCGGTGACGTAAAGAGTAGCTAACGGAAATTTTCGATGTCGCTCACACTCAACTTCACTCAAATCTGCGCTTTTTAATAGTACATTTTAAATATAAGTGTCACTCAGAATTAATGAACGTTAATGTTGATGTTAAAATGATTTCGAAAAAAGTTTAGTCAGTCGAACCATTGAAATACTGTATATTTGTCTTAAATTAACATAATATTAAAGAATTATTAAGTGCGAGAGGCATGTAATTCATTTTTCATGAAACTTGTTTTAAATAAATAAATATAAAAAAAATGTTGAAGCGATTCTAATAAAGTTTGGTGCATCAAAAAATTTCAATGGTTAAAAAATTATTATTTTTAATAATGTTATTCTCCTAGTTTTTGCTGTCTAGTCAAATTTCAAAGCAATATTGATTTTTAAGAAAATTTACTTTGACATTTAATATGATAGAACATTTAATAAATATTTCTGGTAACAATTTTATTTAATAGCATGCGCACTTTTTTTGAGGAGTTTTGCACAGGGACTTTAACATTTTGAGATTTTAATTATTTCAATGGGCAATTTGAAGTGGCTAAAAACTCAAGAAACATTTTAACAAAACATTTTACAGTTTTATTTTTGTAAATAAGACAATTATTTTTTTCTGGATTATGCTGCGTTTACACGGGGTGTTAGTAAGTTAAGTAACAGATCTGCAAATTCTGTTATCTGTGATATTTGAAAGATTTTATTTCGAAAGCCTACCTAGAATCATTTTTCTCACTTAAAATAACTCTTCTTAAGCTTTTTAATTCTTATAGATGCATTATACGAAAATTAAAAAGATAGTCTCTTTGATCAAATTTAAATTTACAATTTTATTTATTTTTAATTAAAATTTTCACCTTTTACGAATTTTCTTTAAATTTAATACAGTAGTTCTCAAGTATTCAACGCGCGTTTATCTTTTTGCGCTATTATTTATCTTTATTTTGTTTACTAATTTGCGTCAGTAAATATCAAAAGGTAAAAAGAGAGGGTAAGCGATTGCATTACAGTACTTGCTATTGTGTCGTCATAATTATTATGGTCACCTGTTTATGTTTACTAGTACAACGGAAAAGCTCGAAATAGCGGGCGCGACAGTAACTGGCTCGATTCGTTTATATAAGTTTTAGTAACTGACTTACGATAATTTGGCTACTAACTAGTACCGTGTAAGTAATCACAGTCCGATTAAAAGTTTTTTGAGTATATGATTTTTCCAACCAATTGATAAACACAATTATTCTACAATCGCCCTATTGTAGGGTGCTGCTGTATTTATTAATTTGTTTGAATAAATTAATTTTTTTTAGCATTCATTTATATTTGTCGCGGAGATTCGCACGATTTCACATTGAATAAAGTTGAGCAAATACATTGTTTGAAACTTTTTAATCGATGGAGCGTATTGTAGCGGAAGTTGAAGGAATTATTGTTTGCGTTTGGAGTCCATGTAGAGTACGGAGAACTGCAGGCAAAGACATTAAAAGTGGAAATCCGAGTACACTGTCGAATTGAGTTTGGTAATATCGAGTGAATACAGTTTTATCCGATAAATTTGATATCTCGGCTTTTGTTTTATTGGCTCCGATATGTATCTCCACGGACACGTAGACCCCAAGATGGCTCCTCATAAAAATGAGCGCCGCCGAGTGTAATAAGATCGAAATGAAATGAAAGGCGACTCGACGAAGTGATCTAGAGCGAGAGTGATCGGGAAAGAGAGTGAGTGGTTGGGGTGTATCATAAATGAGAAGGAGAGAGAGAGAGTCGGTGAGTTGAGATGATAATTATAGTTTTCATTTTGGTTGGACGACTTAACAGATGGCGACACACCGGTAATGGCGATCTTTCTCCACCGCAGCGCCACCTACGCGCCACGTCTATCTCCAAACTAAACAAGCTTTTAAGAGATACTACACTACTATTTTTTTTTTTTCTATCTTATTTTTACTCTTTTCAGCAGGTTTATAAATAATAATAAAAAGACGGCTATTCCGAAATTAATTCGGTTGGTTGACGTAAGTTTGAGCGCTGGAAATTGTACTCGATTATCATAGGGGGGGCAAAATGAGTAGCGGGCGTTGGGCTGGCTCTAATAAAGCAGATGTTGGGTGGCACGGCTCAGATTTAAGGCTGACATTACGTTTAACGATCGTAATCAT
The DNA here is from genome assembly GCA_034698085.1 of Polydesmus angustus. NCBI lineage: Eukaryota > Metazoa > Arthropoda > Diplopoda > Polydesmida > Polydesmidae > Polydesmus > Polydesmus angustus. The sequence continues at coordinate 48,108 of JAQGAY010000112.1, forward strand.
CATCCAAATAGTCAACTTGAACATCTCTCTTTCTATCTTTCGTTCTCTCTCTCTCTCTTCACTGACGCAACGTCCTCGTCACACATTAATAAAGAATGAACTCGGTTTAACCGTGGACTTTAACCTGAACCGGATATTTACGGAAGACATGACTGGCGGGACTGCTGAGGAGAAACTCAGTGTCGAAAGTTTTTAATTTGCCGGGAGGGTTTTTTTTTAATTAAAAATTTTGTTTATTAGTTTGCTCAAAATGGAGTGGAAATTTAATTTACTTTTTTTTTTGTGGAAGCAGAATTATATATTTTTTTAAATGAAGAAATATAGCGTTTTTTTGAAGGAGAATATTAATAAAGTAGGCTATAATTATTATTATATTTAAAATGGGAACAAATTAAGATTAACACATTGACATAATTTAGGCCAAGCTGTGTTGTCAAGTTTGATTACAGTAGTGTATTTTGTTTATTATACAAATTTAAATATTTATTTTTGAAAATATTATTATTTAAATAATTAAACTTGTGGTTGGATATATTAGTTGGATAAATATTTAAAATACAAGTATTATTACCAAGTATATTTTAAAGCTTCGAAATCGACGCGTTGCTTGTTTATTTACAACTAAAGTCAGTAATAGGACAAAATTTTTAGTCACTTAACTCGTGAAGGTACGAGGCCTATTTAAAAAGTAAGTTTTGCTCATCAAGAAAAAATAAAATAATTATTAGAAAATTGCAAACAATATTTATTTACTTTTGTACAATATTTTTCTCCATTTACTGTAATTTCTACCTTTTTCCGAGCATTTTGGAAACCTAAACAACAGCTTTTTGACTCAAACTTCGTAAAAATCCGCCGTCAATGTTTTCTGATCAATTTTTTTTTTTAAAATTTAAATAAATACAGTAAATTGGAGAAAAAAAAATTAAAAGAAATAATGGGAGTAAAAAAAAGGGACAAAAAATTGAGAGAAAAAAATTGAAAAAATTCAAATTCGAAAAAAAAAATTGATAAAAAAAAAACTGGTAAATAAATTTGAAACATTTATGAAAAAAATGAAAAATTGATCGGCGAAAGTTAACGGCAGATTTTTACGAAGCCAGAGTCAAAAGGCTCTTGTTTAAGTACCAAAAATTCTTGGAAGAGCGTATGGAGAAAAATAGTGTACAAAAGCAAGTAAATATTGTTTGTAATTATTATTATTATTTTTTTTTTTTGTTAAGCGAAACTTAATTTTTAAATAACTCTCGTAGAATTAATTTATTAGTTTAAATTAAAAATAACGTGATTTTTTACGAAATTCGAATTTTTTTTAAAAGATATTTTTTTTTTTAAACTTTTTATTTCTGCACATTTTTTTAATTAAAAGTGCTGGATATAATCGAGGTTGCTGAAATGTCAAAAAATAAGAGATTGGATTTTGTCTCCAAGTTTTAAATAAATCTCAAAATAGAAAAAAAAGTAAGAACGCAAAGAAAAAAAAATTTGATGGAATTTTGGTGGTTTCTAAAAGAGGGATAGAAAATATTGGGTAATCGAAATTGCTTTTGATCCATAAAGGTCGTTCGGCGCAATAAAATTCTAATTTGAAAAAGTCTTAGCGGTCGTAATTCTTCAACTCGTGTAAAGATTCGAAGATAAAAGTTGTAACCACCATTCAACCATCATCATTGTCGGATGTTAACTAATCGAAACTCAAATTCCGAGAAAGCGAATTCTGCGAATATTTCAGCGGGATTTACATAGTTTTGGAATTGAGAAAGAGAAGGATGAAAATAAGAATAGAGAGTTAGGGAAAATATAACGCCATCACGTGATGCGAGGCGCAGCTAATCAATAGCTCTCTCTCCCCAACTTCACAGAGGCAACTTTTAGTGCTTCCAAAGCAAAGGAGAGAGGGTCCGAAGGGATGCAGGAGGGAGATTGACCGGTGATACGTATGGAAATTGGCCAGGCGTAAAAACGCTCAAACTTAATTTCGATGCCGTCGTAAAAATAGCCACAGTCGTAAAAAAAATAAAAGTTTGCTTTTAAAACGAAGTCGAATTCGGTCGGCCCACCATGACCAACTACCTATACGTGTATCAATTCGGGGCTAAACGGTCATTTTGCTGCGAACATACTTTGCTTAGCGCGGATTTGCTTTAACGCGGTTTGAAAATTTAAAAAACTTTTAACTGACCAAAATAAACATATTGTTTACATCTGTTGTTATTTTACTGAAACTCCGCTAATCCGAATCTCTCTAATCCCATAATCCGAACAGCCCTAAAACAAAAAAAGACCGGAAAAAATTGAAAAAAAAGAGCGCAAATTTTTTTTTATTTAAATACAGTGAAATCCGCTTATAACGATCTTCAAGGGACTTCGAAAATTGATCGTTATAACCGATTTTTGTTATATCCGGATTAGCTAAAACAAACATTATTTCCACTTTTTCGGAGATAAAAG
>JAQGAY010000113.1:0-49921 GCA_034698085.1 Polydesmus angustus
ACAATACTTCTTGAAAATCGGACAATACTTCTTGAAAATCGGACAATACTTCTTGAAAATCGGACAATACTTCTTGAAAATCGGACAATACTTCTTGATTATCGGACAATACTTTTTAAAAATTAGACAAGGTTTCATAAAAATCAAACAATGTTTTTTTAAAAAAAATCGGACAATGTTTCTTAATTTTTTTGGTTCTGAAAAAGTTTCTCAAGTTTATGGCACTGTTTCGCAAATTTTTTTTATTTCACAATGCACTGTATTCTGAAAAAAAGTCTTCCTAAATTCGTAGTTTCTCAAAATATGCTTCAAATTTCTCACAATGTTTCTCAATTTTATTACATTCTGAAATTGTTTCTCAAACTTCTTTCATGTTTCTAAAAATGTTCATCCTTAAGTAATTTAATTATTTATTTTTTGTTCCATTCATGGGACATTTCGATCTTTATGATCAACGAGTACGCCAGTTCTAATCAATGAAGTGCCATTTCTTATACCTCATTTTGTTTACAAAAATAGTAATAAACAAACTAACATAACTCACGCAATATCCGCGAAAATGAGGCAAATTTAGGTTAAAATAACGTGCGATCGATCTTCTTTATCTAACAATGTTTCTCAACTTTCTAATAATAATTTATATTAAAAGTTTTTGTTATTGTGATAACTTGGCAATTGACACATTACAACCGTAACCAAAAACAACAACACTGGCAAAAATGTCTCCGAACGAGTGTATTGTGCTTGGTCGCAACGCCCTCATCGGCGACAACCGTAAACAAATGAGAGATACAAATTCAAGCTGCGCAAAAATAATAATAATAAAATTCTTAAAAAGTTTCAAAGTGCAATCGCAACGTAAACAACAACAACACGCCGCAGTCGATGACTTTTCGTCAGCGCCGCCGGAGTTTACGCACGAGCGGAAGTGCGGGAAGAAGAAGAAAATTCCGGTAGTCGCTCTCCTGTCGACAACTCATCACTATCAACGTCGTCTGCTCTCATCGTAAAGTACGCGGATTTGAGGCACCACCAGCTGGGTCCTCGCACTTCTCGGGATAACCCTTACTCCCGGCTCCCCCCCTTACTACTACCGCACAACCTGCGCAGGTGACATTTGAACCTGGAAATAGCTATTTTTATCCGGAAAAGAAAATAAAAACTTGTAATTTTTTTTTTGTTTAACTACTTGATGCGAAAAAGCTTCTCAAATGATTTGTTAATGTCACGTGGGTTAATCGCGTGAACAGTTATTACGAGGCGGGTTTTCGCCTCTTTCAATAATTTCAACTCATCTTTAAAACTATGTACTGTACCGGTATAACCGAAACTTTTATGTGAGGAAAACCAAGGTTTAATATTGATTTTTCAATGAAAAAAAAAAGAAAATTAAGATGAGAAAGATTATAAACGAAAAACATTTTATCATAGGAAACCATGGGAATATAATAATATACGTTAACACATAGCAGTAAGGATAACATTATGTTGGAATAATACAGTAGAGTACATGTATAAGAAATAGTTCTTTCATATTTTTATTTAAAAAAATACCTATAAATCAAATAAATCCTTGTAAATCAAAAAATAAATCCCCGTAAGCTAAAAAAAAATCCCTGTAATTTAGAAAAATTCCTGTGAATCAAAGAAATCTCTGTAAATCAAAAAAGTCCCTATCTATCAAAAAAAAATCCTTATCAATCAAAAAAAACCTGTAAATAAAAAAATCCCTATACGGTAAATCAAAAAAATTACTGTAGGCCTAAATCAAAAAAATTACTGTAGGCCTAAATCAAAAAAATTACTGTAAATCAAAAAAATTACTGTAAATCAAAAAAATCACTGTAAATCAAAAGAATTCTTATAAAATAAAAAAAATCTCCATGAAACAAAAAAAATCTCTACTTTGACACAGGTCGTCAATAATAATTTTAATTTGAGATTTAAAAGATCGAGATTTAAGCTTAACTGGGAATTAAAATGCGATCATTTAAGATAAAACTGAAGAAACTACCGTATAATATTGGTGTAAAACTAAAATTAAAAGGGTTAATGAGAACAATACAGTACAGATGTAATTTTAATAAATATTGAAACAAGTTTTAAAAAAAAAACTTTTCCCGAAAAAGTGATTTTTTATTTTTTGTCCGAAAGAAGCGTTTTCAAATTTTTTTATCCCTGCTTTTTAAGTGATAAAAAGCTCTCATTTTAGTACCCGAATTTACAGTATAATTATTACATAATACATGTATTATCTTTTAAAGGGGGAGAGCGCCAATTTGGCTCTTGAACTTAAAAAAAGTTCAAGATTGGAATTTTATTAGTCTCTCCACTCGAGACTAGATTTTTTTCTCAGGCTCACCCCGTAAAACACATCGTTTTACAGGCGTTTAACACACGTTTGTTTACTGATAAAAAAATCCTCGATTTTTACTACCAACTATTATACACTTTTAACGCTTTTAAGATTTCGTCGAAAATCCATAAATGACAACTTTTTTTTTTACTTAAAACTTTTACTTTTAACACTTTGAAAAATTAAATACAGCTGAAGTTTTTGAATTTAAAAAAAAATATTTTTTGCCGCGTTATTTTCAATTCCTCGGTTAATAATGACCAAATTTAGCTCGTTTAATATCCAATTAATTTTTATATTATCTCATGAAATTCAAAAAAAAAAAAAAAAAAAAAAAAAAAAAAAACGGGGTGAAAATTCATGACACGTTAAACTTTGGATGACACTCGTTTTCATATTTTATTATTAAAGACCGAGCGTTTAACGCCATGTGATCCGTTTTGATGAGCTGTAAACGTAGAGGTCATCAACGCTACTCATCATTAAAAATACACACAATACATCCATCTCTCTCTCTCCTTCCCCCAACTATCATTGCTCCATTCCTTCAGCAGCCATTGAAGAAAAAAAAAAACACATTACAATGTATCGAATGTATAAAAGTCCAAAAAGTGTTGTCGCTCAAGTTGAACGTCCTCTCACTCACTCACTCGCCGATAGGATACGATACTATCGCTCATTTCGATTCGAGGTATTCGATTTTTAATGAATTCCCATTTTAAATGCGAAAACTTCCAACAATTAAATAGAGTCGTCGTTGGATGACGTTAGTTTTGAAACATGAATAAAACATTACAATTTTAATGAAAAAGAATTATTTTTTAAAAAAAAATTTACATTAACACCTCCCATTTAATACTAAAAAAACAATTTTTAGAATATGACCTCTACAACTGAGTCGGCACGTGTTAATGCGCTCGAGGAAATTTCCATTAATTCTACGGTAGAGCCCGGCACATGACGCGATTCAGTCGGCAGGTGCACGCTGGACGTCCGCGAGAGCTTTAGCCGTCAAAGTAAACGTGTGCGCACGTTTACACGTGCCGACTCAGTTGTAAAGGTCATATTGTTTTTTATTATTAAATGGGAGCTGTTAATTAATGTAAATCTAAAAAAAAATAATTAATTTTCATTAAAATTTGACTGATTTATTCATGTTTCAAAACTAACGTCATCCAACGAACACCCTATAATATTAACTAAATTGTAATCTTCAATCAAGAATCGCAAAAATCGATAATTAATCATACAAATCAATAAAAAAAAATTTAATAACTAATATCAAAGTTCATTTCAAAATATCAGTTATTTTTGGGTCGTTTTTTTTTTTTTTTTCCTATAAATTTAACACCGTTTATCGTAAAGCAAAAATTTAAATTTTGTTGCATTCTACCATAAACCAAAAAATTTGTTTATTATTTTTATAATTTTTCTTTTTTTCTTTTTTTTGACTTTTCGTCCGAAATTGAGGTTAAAATAATTCCTCTACCGATAGATAAGAAAAAAACCCTATGTGTACTGTGTGTGTTTCTCTCCCTCGGCGATCGCGGTTACCATTAAAAAAAGTTAAAGAAAGCCAGACAACCGTCTTTCCCTATTGAAGAAAAAGAATAATAAACATTTTGTACGCGCGGTTAACGTAGCGTAAATCGATGTTTCCCGATGGCGTTTTTAGGTCGCATTCTTTCACCTGAGCAGGTGAACGCATTCGCTTTACATTCGACTAATTAACAGCGATTGACTTAACCCAATCTTTTTTTTTTTTTGTTTACAACAAAATTGTTTTCACCTTTCCACACATCAACAGTACTTTGCTTTAACAAAATGTCTTTTCTTTAACACGCAAACAAAACAAATTATAAAATGAAGAAAAAAAATCAACATATCAATTTTAATGTATCGCTATGGGAAACCAAAAATAAATAAAAATTAGTGCGCATGCGTGAGAAAATCCAAACTTCTAAAATTGTGTTTAATGAAATCTGAACTTTATTTTTCTACCAAAAAAAAATAATAATAATAATGGAGCATGCGCAATGACATAATTATGTTTCATCAAAATTTCTATTAATTTGAATTAGGATTTTGTTTTAATTAATTATGAAAAAAATTTTTGTCAATAAAATTTTTTGAACTTTATACTCAAACAAAAATTAATTAATTTTTTTTGTACCCATAATTTCATTAATTTGCAATTAAATTTTCAAATAATTTATTTCTATGTAAATACAGAATATTTTTTTAAAAAATCCCATTTAATTATCGAAAAATACCTAATATGGCTTTTTGCAAACTAAAAATACGATAATTATTAAAAAATTACTAATTAACACGCACTTAAATTAATTAATTAATAAAACTAAATTTTTGTTTTCGAATAAAAACCCCCAAAAAAATTAATTAATTAATAAAATTAAAATTTTTGTTTTCGAATAAAACCTCCAAAAAAAAAAAAAATTAATTAAATGAATACTACTACTAATTTTTTTTTAAATAATTTATAACACTTGTATCACGAATGCGAATAAACACGTAAAAAGCTTATTAAAAATGTAAACAAACAAAAAAAAAATTCAAAATAATATTTATTCCTCTCGTCAACTTTTTTTTTTTATTTTATTTTTATTTATCTTCGTCGTAACTTTTTCTCTCTTCCTAATTTAACAATATTAACTCATTAAAACCGGACAAGCATTAATATCTAAATGGGTTGAACGCGCGCGCGGCACTCGCCATTAATTAAATTAGCTTCTTCGGAAAAATAACAATTTACTCACACCGGAATATACACGGTGTCTCGAAAAAAAACTAACCTCCGAAAACAACTAAACTACTGCAAAATCCATTTAATAATTTTAATATTTTCTTGCATCACACCCCATATTTAAGTTATTAAAAGGGTTTTAATGTTTCTTTAGTTGGGTGCACTTTTTTACGAGCACCATGTGCGACCACACTATTTATTTTTCTAAAAACGTTATTGTTATTATACCTCCTTTTTTTCACCGTTAATGCGCCGGATGTAATAAAATAGAAACGCGGCGTGTTTCCGGATGGTCCACCTGCTCATTACGTAACGGAGCGCACTTAAAACTCACGAATTAATACCAAAAAAAAAAAAAAAAAAAATAGAATAGAATAATAATATTAATGAATTAGGTTAATTAGCACACACCACCCAACAAACATTTTCAATTGTCACATTTATTTCAGGCCTTCAACTAATGTCACTTTCACGAATTTTTTTTAGTACGCACTATACTAGTAACAACCTTGTGAATTTCACTACATGTACTGATGAAATTAAGAGTGGAAGTTGAGTAAGCTGAACATAAGTTTAAGAGAGGTGACGCACGAAAACCTCTATAGCTTGGACTGTGTGACATACTCGATGAATTCTACCTTTAAAGTAAGAATGGCTATTTACTTCTGCATGTATAAGTGGGAGAGAAATGTTTTTTTTTATTACCATGAATAAGTGAGACGTTTGGATTTTTTTTCCTCCTCTGTAAGTAGGAAAAAACTACTGTATATATACTTGCTTAAGTTGGAAAATGAGCATTCTTGTACTTCTAATAAGTCAGATGTGTGATTATTTTACATGTACCTCCATAATTGGGACGGATAATTTATTTCACCTCTTTAATTAAGATGGACAGTTTATTTCACCTCTTAAAAGTGAGAAAAACGGCACATTTTACCTTCATAAGTAAACTTCGGTTTACTAAATCGAGTTTAAAAGAGAAAAAAAGAATCCATTTAGTAAACAAAGGCAAAAACTTTTGAAAAAAACCCATATTAAAAAACCAAGATTTTTGGGAAAAAAAAATTAAATAAAATAATAAAAATGGCAAAAAAAACAATAATAAAAACGTATCTGAATTTTTTATACAATGAAATTTCAAATCAAAATTACGCACATTTTTTTTTTTTTTAATTCAGATTTACTTTTAATTTCACTTTAACCAATTTTCAATACAGTACAACAAGAGGAAGGAAAGGAAAAACAACTTAAATTTCTCTTCGAAGTTTGGTTATACTGTAAATAAATCGGTATTCCAAGCATCTCACCTATATACAGCAAAGTTCACGTAATAATTATTATCTAATCAATCACTTTACTACGTAAAAAAATATTTCTTTTTTAATCATTTTTGTGATACCCCGGTATACGCAGTATTTATACTTTTAACGCGACATCAACCACAACCCCTTCATAATTATTATTATCGAAACACTTTTTCCATATTATTATTTTATCATTTTTCTCGTTGAAAACAAAAATTTGTTGAATGAGTAAAAAAAACCGTTCGTAATTTTTTCCGTGAAAATTGTCGGTCTAAAACACCTCTCTCTCTTTCTCAAACAATCGAATGAGGTTGAGAGCGGAAAGCCTCTCTTTGTTTAAAAACGTTTTTACGTCTGATAAAAAAGAGTTTGTAGTACCGTAAACGAAAAAAAAATATACCTATATAATATTTACAGGTAGGTCGCATAGCTTTGAACGTGAATCACTCGATGACGCCATTCTCATATATGTACAGGTCGTCGTCGTCATTCCGTCGGAAACTAGAAAGCTACTACACCTCTTACCCAACCGATATAATTAATAAAGAAAGAAGAAAAAAAGTATTTAAAATAATAATAAAGCAAGTGTTGTAAGAGACATTGATTAGTTTCCAAGTGCTTCTGAAATGTAGTGTTATCCACCCTGAGGTGAAGGGAGGTGATTTTAACAGAGCCGGACGGGCGATCCACCAGGCCGAGAGAGTTAGCGCTCTACCGGTAACAACCACAGGTGGATGGAAAAACTCAGGTTGCGCGAGTTCAAACTTCGTTTAAGTAAGTGTTTACTTATAATGAACTCTATTGAAGCGAGTGTTTACTTCCTAAAACTCCATTTAAGCGTGAATTTACTTCCTAAAATTCCGTGTAAACGAGTGTTTACTTCCTAAAACTTAGTTTAAGCGAGTGTTTACTTCCTAAAATTCCGTTTAAGCGAGTGTTTACTTCCTAAAATTCCGTTTAAGCGAGTGTTTGTCATAAAACTCCATTTAAGCAAGTGTTTACTTCCTAAAATTCCGTTTAAGCGAGTGTTAAGTCATAAAACTCCATTTAAGCGAGTGTTTACTTCCTAAAACTCAGTTTAGGCGAGTGTTTACTTCCTAAAACTTCGTTTAAGCGAGTGCATTTTACTTCCTAAAACTTCGTTTAAGCGAGTGTTTACTTCCTAAAACTCAGTTTAAGCGAGTGTTTACGTCATAAAACTCCATTTAAGCGAGTGTTTACTTCCTAAAACTCAGTTTAGGCGAGTGTTTACTTCCTAAAACTCAGTTTAAGCGAGTGTTTACTTCCTAAAACTCCGTTTAAGCAAGTGTTTACGTCATAAAACTCTATTTAAGCAAAAGTTTACTTCATAAAATTCAATTTAGCAAGTGTTTACTTCCGAAAATTGCGTTTAAGCAAGTGTTAACTTCACAAAACTCAATTTAGCGAGTGTTTACTTCCTAAAATTTCGTTTAAGCGAGTGTTTACTTCCTAAAACTCCATTTAAGCTACAGTAGTATTTACTTCCTAAAACTCCATTTAAGCGAGTGTTTACTTCATAAAACACCGTTTTAGCGAGCGTTTACTTCATAAAATTCCGTTCAGACGAGCATTTCCTTATTAAAACCCCGCTTATAAACAATGCCTCCTATATAACAGCTTTATAAAGCGGTTGGTGACTTCTACAGTATAAACTCTTATTATTTTGCTTTAACTCAATTTAAACAATCTTATTTTAAGTTAATGCTTGCTTCCTAAAATCCTCGCAATTTGCGCAAATAGTGGCCGCGCGTTTGTGGGGCGTGCGTGATGGGGCCCCGCGAATCCGAGGTGTGAGCCGTTTGGTTCCCTACGGTAGGTAAAAGAGGTGTATCGACCTGAACGAGGTAAGTACATTTCAACAACAACAAAAAAAACCTGAATCGCACACAATGTCCTCTCTCATTGGTTAACCTGGGGAATTTTTAAAGTTGAAGAAAAGCCCAACGGTCGCCGAATACGAAAAAGGTTAAGAGAAGAAGAAAAAAAAAATCACCAAAAACCCTTTTTCTTCTTTATAAACTCTCGGGGGGAAAACATAATTAAGCGTTAATCAGTAATAATAATATTATTACTATTGTATATTAAAATGAAATTTAAATTAAATAAAAAGTTTTGAACTGACCTTTTTCTCGACGTGCCTTTCCGCGTCCATGCTGCCGCCGATGAAGCCTCATCCGCGGCTTCATTCGTGACGGCGGCGTCGGTCAACCTGGTAATACTCGTCGATCCAGTTAAAATTGTGAATAAAAGTATTAATCCAGTCGCTCGAATCGACGTCAACTTATAAATCCCATCCATCGTTCGCTGATTTTTTTTTATTTTTCTCCTCAAGAAAAAACTTGAGTTAAAAAGTTTTCGACGGGCACAACCACCTGTTTTCCCCCCGCACTCGCTCCCAACACACAAATACAAACTGTCGCGCGCGCGGAATAAAACTTATATTTTATCAATTGAGAACGCGTAAATAATGCATGACGTACTTTATGTAGATAAACACTTTTATGTTTTCTTGGAGAAAATGTAGGAAAAGTGAAACGAAAAGCCGGATCACATCCCGAAACACGCAGCTGCCACGATCACAACCACCTATGCCTATCCACACCTACACTCGTCGCACGCCCAACGCTAACTACAATGGACGAACAAGAGCAGAAGTTTTCTCACGCTAGGTGGCGCTTCTCCCTGACGTTTAAAAAACGTGAGCAGCGCCGCTTAACGGCAACCATGTACATGCATATGTATCCCTCGGTCGTAATGACGGTTATTAACGGCAGATCGATACGGTAAACTAATATTTAAAGGTATTATTAAGATAAAAGATTGTGATTAAATTTAATAATGTTATTGTACATTTGGTTAGATTGGAAAATTTTATTAAAAGTTCATAATTTTAATTATTTGTGTTTTTTAAACGAAAATATTGTGCACTATAATAATCCTATGGTATAAATAATATAGGGTGTTGGTTGGATGACGACAGTTTTGAAACATGAATAAATCAGTCGAATTTTAATGAAAATAAATTATTTTTTTAAAATTTACATTAATTAACATCTCCCATTTAATAATACCGAACAATTTTTAGATTATGACCTCTACGGCTGAGTCGGCACGTGGTAATGCGCTCGAGGAAACTTGCATTAGTCCTATGGTAGTTGTCGTCACATGCAAAGATGAAGTAGGCAGATGCAGGCTGGAAGTCCGCAAAAGCTTTAACCGTCAAAGTGAGCATGTTTACACGTGCCGACTCAGTTGTAGAGGTCATACTCCAAAAATTGTTTTTTATTATTAATTATTCTAAAAATTTAAACAATGCTGTCAGATTTAAGCAGAGCATAATTTTTAATGCACCAGTGAGAATTTTATTAGAAATTTTGGCAAGAGCATTATCAGGTGCCGACTCAGTTGTAGAAGTCATATTCCAAAAAAAAAAAACATTATTAAAGGGGAAGTGTTAATTAATGTAAATTTTAACAAAAAATGCATTTTCATTAAAATTCGACTGATTTATTCTTATTTCAAAACTAGCGTCATCCAACGAACACCATATATTTTTCGAAATGCAGTACAGTATTTGAATAAAATAATAATTGATCGCTTACCCAATTTTTCCCCCCTTCTTGAGAATAAATCGAAAACTAAAATTGTGCAGAGAGAACATTTATTTATTAAAAGTTGAAAGGTTTTTTTTTTTCTCTCTCTCTCTCACGAAAATTGATTTCGTGTAACATCACTCATTGAAGAAAAAAAAATCAAACATGTATAATACTAATAATCATAATAAAATATTTTTGTTGTATATAAATATGAATAATTCAATAGAACGGTTGTCATTCGCAGACATTTGACCCAATCTGTATACAAGAAATAAGAGAATCATAATATCCGGCAGAGTGATGGATAGAGAAAGAAGAAGAAGAAAAAAAAGAGTGATCAACCGGGGATGAAATGCTTTTGATGGCTCAGTGTAGCGAATTAAGTTCCCTTATTTTTCTCCCTCCCCGTCTCTTATATACTTTGATCCGTAGCAAAAATAATGCTGCAAACGAAAAACTCATCCACCTCTAACATTAACCATGGATACTCAAACTTCGTGTTATTAATTCTTTTCTTGTTTTTGCCCTCTCTCTGTCTCTCTCAGCCACTCTCTCTCTTTCTCTGGCGAATTAAGCCCTATTACACTTGAACTTGAGCCTCCGTCCATTTCCTGGTGAAAGGAATCCCTAAACTTCGTTCCTACCGTAGGGTCTCTTTCGCTCAAAATAGATTCGATACTAAAATACATGTAGCCAATAATTCTCCTAATTCGCGTTATCACAAATCCGCGCAATAGAAATGGCTGGGAATGTGAAATGCGAAGAGGAAAAAAAAGGTAGGTTGTTCACCTTGAAGTTGGTCTGTTTTTGCATCTTAGATACGCGTACAATATATTTGAAATGATGCAAAGTGAGAACCACTAAAAAATTGCACTTTTATCCGTATGTAAAGGGTGTTCGTTGGATGACGTTATTTTTGAAACATGAATAAATCAGTCGAATTTTAATGAAAATGAATTATTTATTTTAGATTTACATTAATTAACACCTCCCATTTAATAATAAAAAAAAACAATTTTTAGATTATGACCTCTACAACTGAGTCGGCACGTTTAAACGTGCTTAAGGAAATTTGCATTAACCCTATGGTAGATGCCGGCACATGTCGAGATGCAGTCGGCAGGTGCAGGTTGGAAGTCCACAAAATCTTTAACCGTCAATGTGAGCACGTTTACCCGTGCCGACTCAGTTATAGAGGTCATATTTTAAAAATAGTATTTTATTATTAAATGGGAGGTCTTAATTAATGTAAATTTAGAAAAAATAATTAATTTTCATTAAAATTCCACTGATTTATTCAAGTTTCAAAACTAACGTCATCCAACGAACACCCTACATTATATTTCTACACCTCAAGACTCGAGATTCGCGCGTTATAAAGTCGCGTAAAACGAGACCCGAGGGTAAGTTAGCCGTAAACTGTTCTTTTATCAGCCCGAAAAGAGAAAAGAATGGTCGTTGTATACGTTGTTTCCGAAGTAAATGTATTGGATTAACTGAGGTTGTTAGGTTCGGGCTCCTCATCCGCGTTACCGTACCTTAAGTCTAGTAGGTTTCCTCACTTTAATCACAAAAAAAGATGGTAATTAAAAACCAATCTCGAGCTCCGAGCAACGACTACATCCGATCAAAACTTATTGAAAGGATCACATTTTTCTGTTATGACTTCCAAACGTTATAGAGCCTAGATAATAATAATTATAATACTCCCAACAGACGCACACAAAAAAAATGAAATGAAATAGCCTACTTTACTTGCAGTCATAAGCAGACATGCCCAGTTTTTGAATTAAAGAAGTTCGTTGAGGTTAATTGATTTTGTATTTTAATATAATGATATTATTAAACCTTGCGCGCAATAATTGAATGCATTTTTTATCCTTCATAAAACTTCTCGTTTGCTGCAAAAACGTACAATTATTTAAAACCTGCTTTAAATACACAAAAGCACATTTTTACAATGCAATTTTCCGTCGTTTTAACTAAATTTTCCGTATTACAGCGTTTAATTACCGAAACGAAGAAGAAAAAAAAATAATACTCGGTATAACGAAATTTTTTGAAAACAATAACTCAAAGCGAAAATCAGTTGACCGTAGGAACGCTTATAAATAACGAAGATTTTTTAAGAGGGGAAAAAAATACAATAAAATCTCTTAATACGTAATTTTTACAGAATTTAAAAAAACTAAAAAAAAAAAATGTCAACAGCACCTGGTATTCCCAGGCGGTCACCCATCCAAGTACTAACCAGGCCCTACGTTGCTTAACTTCAGTGATCGGACGAGAACTGGTGTTCTCAACGTGGTATGGCCGTTGACAACACACTCACTAATAAATGCCTTAGTTAAAGTTTTAAAAATTAGAAAAACAAAAAATTAATGCAATTAAGAGAATAAAGAAGTTTACAAAAATTATTTAAAAACTGAACAAAAAGCTACACAAATTTTTCAAATGTTTAAGAGATACAAAGCACAAATTATTACGGTACTGTATTTTGTGATACTGTAAATTCAGTACCAGTACCGGTACCGGTAAATGTGAATTATAAAATTATGTAAAAAAAAAGTTTAAAACTAAAAAAAAAAATACGAAAAATGTAGTGCTAATTTAATTATTGCTTACAACATTCGAAAAATTGAATAGCAAAAATAAAAGAATTCGGACCCCGGCGTCTGGTACGAATTAATTAAAGATTTAATCAATAGCCGGAAAATATTCAAGGTGAAAAATAATTCCTCGTAAATTTTAACGAAATTTTCAGTGTGGTGTAAAGATCAAAATTATTACTATTTTCAACAATAATCGACATGCAGTAGCAAAATTTTCGAATGTTCTGGGCCCCGCATATTACCGTATCAAAAAAAAAAAAAAAAAAAAAAAAAAAAAAAAATTTATACCGTATCCTGAAACTTTTTTTTTATCCTTTTTTCAATTTCCCCCTATCTTATACTGTACTATACAATCCCGCCAGGAAAGATAACCCTTTTATTCATAAAATTTATTACCATTTAATCTACAGTATAATACTGCAAATGTTCCGTAATTCCGAATTTAAATTAAATACACGGTTTTTTTTTTTTCAACAATAAAGTTTATCTTTATTTTTTTTTTTAGAAAAAAAAATTTACAAAATGAGTCTTATCGGTTCAACGTTGAATCATAAAATTATTGCTCGATACAATAAAAAAAAAATGAAAACGATGTGGTACCGGAACCAGTTACGTTACTGTTTATGTATAAAAGAGAATGTGCATGAAAGGGGAGTGGTCCGAGTGAGAACTGGTCATCTGGCAAGAAAATTTATGCAAATCGGATCAAAAATAAATCTTGATTTATAAGTTTTATTTATAAGATAAAAAAAGAGAGGGACGAGGTGGGAAAAATAATAAAAAGCATTTGAATTAAATGAGCTGGTGTTTGTACCGGTTCGGCATTTTTTAATCTTTTAAAAAGCGGTTCCGGCTTTCGTTTCATTTCCCTATAAGTGACCACCACTACCGTCCCCTCTCCTTCTGACCCTCATTCGCATAATATTATTAAGCGTGCTGCGCGTAGTTAAATTCAATATTTACGACTTTACCCTAATCAAAAACATGAAAAAGGACTCGATCGAATTAAAAAAATTACTCCTACAGAGCAGTACAGAGTCAACGGACAAAACGACGTTGAAGAAAATAATGTAAACAAATTGGATAAATATAGGGTAGGCCTATTCGTTGGATGACGTTAGTTTTGAAACATAAATAAATCAGTCGAATTTTAATGAAAATGAATTATTTTTTTAATATTTGCATTAATTAACACTTCTCATTTAATAATAAAAAAAAACAATTTTTAGAATATGACCTATACAACTGAGTCGGCACGTGTAAACCTGCTCACTTTGACGGTTAAAGCTTTTGCGGTCTTCCAGCCTGCACCTGCCGACTGCATCTTGGCATGTGCCGGCATCTACCGTAAGATTACTGCAAATTTTCTTGAGCACGTTTAAACGTGCCGACTCAGTTGTAAAGGTCATACTCTAAAAATTGTTTTTTAGTATTAAATGGGAGGGGTTAATTAATGTAAATATATATAAATAAATGCATTTTCATTAAAATTCGACTAATTTATTCATGTTTCAAAACGAACGTTATCCAGCGATCACCCTATAATATTAAAAAAATATTCCTGCAAAATTCCGCATCATATTCCCAAATGTTGTGACAGTTGTGGAACTTGTGGTACCATGAATAAAATGTATAGATTTGCTTCGCAACTTTTAGCCCTGCATCGTGCCCCAAAACCATAACATGGCCATGGCTTTTGCCATTTGTAGCTGTGCCGCATTTTGTCGAACGATTGTACACGTATAGTATGCATGAAAATATTGAAATAAATCAGAGCTAAATTAGTGTGTCATCGGCATTTACAGTATACTAGGCGGGTCTAATATGTAGCTAGCGACCGACGGGCGACTAGTGGGACATAGCCTATTAGTTATCACTTTCCGCATGGATGTTCTCATTTGCATCTTTTACCCATCGTCTCGCTTCTTTCTCCTGCTACTGTAGAATCGAAACGGTGACATAACAAAAGCCAAGTTTACTCTTCACTGATCAATGTTCTTTTTCTTTTTCTCATCCTCCTTTTCCTCCTCCTACTCATCAATATGCGCTCAACTCCCCCTCCCCACTTCCGTTCATTCATTGCTCATCTATAACCAACAACTACATTTCCATACGAATACGCGCGTACAAATAACATTTAAGATTTATTACACTGTACCATGAGACATTTTTATTCCACGCGCAAAAAAGAAAAATTTAAAATGTTAGGATACAAATTATTTAATTGAAAAATTGAATTCAGTATCGATCAATAGCATCGTAGATAAACTGCCGCTACGTAAACTACGATGTAAAGTGAGTAAAAGTTTCCCCCATAGAAAAGTATGTAAATAGAGTAGATACGTCCACTGTTATTATTATTTTCTACGATTCTATCAATAAATTTTTATTTTTGCACTAAAATAAATATATGTTATAAACTGATGCATTTTTTAAAAACAAAAAAATAAAATTAAAAAGATGCAGAGAATTACGTTTACTAGGGTTATTTAAAAAGTAAGTTTCCCCCATTAATAAAAGCCAAAATAATAATGACAAAATTACGAACAATAGGCCTACTTACTGTATTTGCTTTTGCACACTATTTTTCTACATTATACTGAAATTTTCATCTTTTTCCAAACATTTTTAGTACCTAAACAAGTTCAACAGTTTTTTGATTCCTACTTCATACTTATCTACCGACAAATTTCGCCTATCACTTTTTTTTTCTTCTTCAATTTAAAAAAAAAAAAAATTAAAAAATTGATGTAAATAACTTGATAAATAAATTTAAAATAGATTTAAAATAAATGTTAGAAAAAATTGAAAATAAAAAATAAAAAGACATTTGAAAAAAAACTGAAAAAAAAATTATAAAAAAAAAATTAAAACAATTGATGTAAATAACTTGGTAAATAAATTTAAAATAAATGTTAGAAAAAATTGATAAAAAAAATAAAGACATTTGAAAAAAATATTAAAAAAAAATAAATAAATAAATAAAATTAGAACAAAATTAATCAAACAAATTGATTTAAAAAAAAATTAAAAAATTAAAAAAAATTGAAAGAAATTGATGAAACAATATTGAAAAAAAAACCCATTACAGTAATAATATTGGCGGCAGATTTTTATAAAGTAGTTGTCAAAAAGCTGTTGTTTAAGTACCGGAAATGCTCAGAAGCAGGTAAAAAATTTGAAAAATACTTTACAAAAGTAAATAAATATTGTTTGCAATTTTGTCATTATTATTTTGGCTTTTTCTTGATGAGGGAAACTTACTTTTTAAATTTCCCTAGTAAAATCCAACATGCAAGCTAGAGCGAAACTTGATTTAATTGGAAATGCAAAGTTTGAACTATACAATAGTTTTTATCTTATTTTTTTAAATTATAAATTTATAATAAAAATAATAATTGTATTTCCCCCCAAAACTTGTTTGAGTTTAACAAAGGGTTGTTGCTCAAGGTGGTTCGCCCTGCATCTTCACGCAAGATTTGTATTTTATTGTTGGGTTGACCATTTGTCACGTCAGACGTGTGTCACTTGTCACTTCCTACTCTAAGTTCAGTCGAGCAAAAATGTGATGATGAATATCGCGCGTTAAAAAGGGCGCTCAGTATAGAATGCATCTTAGTTGATGTTGAAACGAAGGGGTGGGTGTGATGAAAGGGTGAAAGCTGGCTCTGATTTATCCATCCCTCTTTTACAAAACCGATGAAACATGATCCGCCTTCACAGAGATAAAAAAAAGGGGGGGAACTAATTTAACCCTAGCGTCACATTCGTATCGTGGACTTTCACAGCCAGCTAAGACCTCAAATTCGTGGGCCCCACACCGAGGCCTAAAAGGGGTAAATTTACCTATTTTTTAAGGGTTATTATAATAAAATACTCGCGCAAATTAAGTTTTAGGAAGTAAAGACTCGAGAAAAAAAAATGTAAAAGAAAGTAAATAGGCCTACTCGCTTAAATAGAATTTTATGAAGTAAAAATTCGTTTAGATGGAGTTTTAGAAAGTAAACACTTTCCTAAATGGAGTTTTAGGAAGTAAACACTTTTCTAAATGGAGTTTTAGGAAGTAAACACTCGTTTAAATGAAGTTTTAGAAAGTAAACCCTCGTTTAAATGGAGTTTTAGGAAGTAAACACTTTCTTAAATGGAATTTTTGGGAAGTAAACACTCGTTTAAATGGAGTTTTAGGAAGTAAACACTCGTTTAAATGGAGTTTTAGAAAGTAAACACTCGCTTAAATGAGGTTTTAGGAAATAAACACTCGCTTAAATGGAGTTTTAGGAAGTAAACACTTTCCTTAATAGAGTTTTAGGAAGTAAACACTCGTTTAAATGAAATTTTATGAAGTAAACACTCGCGCAAAAAAGTTATGGAAAGTAAACACTCGCTTAATTAAAAAAAAAAGAATTTACCTATTAGATCGAGTGGCTAATTTTTAAATCCGTCTTCGGTGGCTTGAACGTACCATTTGGGGCCCAACTGATAGACTTTTTCTCTCGAAGGCTCACGAAACCTACAACCGGCTCTGACTGGCTTTCACTCCTTTTTGATCGATGGACGAATGGGAAGTAATTAAGATGTGAAGCGACATATTACTCATCCGAGTCCATGAATTGAGCCCTCGGAGTGGATAAGAAGATCAGTACATCTCCCGGAATTAAGCCCGGAAGAGCCTTAACACGACGTACGCGGGGTGAAGGGGGTAGATCCATCTGCAAATTGGAATTTGATTACTTTTAATTTATCGCTTGCTCGAGCTTTCAAAGACGACGACGACGTGTTAATCGCTGAAACGGAAATGAACGTTGAGTGATGAGAACGGCGACGGATGTCAGTCAAAACTGCGAAACAGATTTTCATTTTATGACAACAAAGCGTTTCATCAAACGTGACGTTCAAAGAAAAATTCACTAACTGCATTTAATTTTGTTATTAAAACATTGAGGATTTTTCTTTAATAAAAAGTACAACTTATGTACGTTAATTCATTTACTGCATATAAAAAAAAATTATTGTGTTGTTATATGTAATTTTATTTTTGTTTTTCAAACAATATCATGGTAATTTTTTACTTCGTTGATTCTCCGAAAATGTATAAGGCATTAACTACTTCACTTGTTTATTTTTTATAATAAATCCGAGTTTTCGATACTGTAATTTTCTATCTTGGATGACGTTAGTTTTGAAACATTAATAAATCAGTCGAGTTTTAATGAAAATGAATTATTTTTTTTTATATTTACATTAATTAACACCTCCCATTTAATAATAAAAAAAACAATTTTTAGAATTATGACCTCTACAAATGAGTCGGCACGTGTTAATGCGCTCACTTTGACGGCTAAAGCTTTTGCGAACTTCCAGCCTGCATCTGCCGACAGAATCTCGGCACGTGCCGGCATCTACCATAGGATTAATGTAAATTTCCTTGATCGCATTAACACGTGCCGACTCAGTTGTAGAGGTCGTATCCTAAAATTTGTTTCTTATTATTAAACGGGAGGTGTTAATTAATGTAAATTTAAAAAAAATAACTCATTTTCATTAAAATTCGACTGATTTATTCATGTTTCAAAACTAACGTCATCCAACGAACACCCTGTATAAAAATAATCCATTAGTTTTCAATAGATTACTACAGTTCATAAGATTAATAATACTTTTAATAACCTTGTAAACACCATAAATAAAACATACATTTATTTTTTAAATTTAATGCAAAGTGCAATTTACGTAATTATAATGAATAAGAAATTGAATCTACAAACTTTAAATTTTAATGTAATTCTCCCTGAATAAAAAAATAAATTAATTTCCAAAAACCTAATTGCCTGTACACGTTATACCCTTCACCCAAAAACAAAATAATCCATCAAAATTTTTTAAAAAATTAATAATCGTAATACAAATTGACATTTTATCTCTTTAACTTTATAGAAATTAATGCTCCATAGTTTATTATCGGTTAAACCGTCAAACGAAGACAATTAAAGGTTATAAATGATGGAATAATTCATTTTCGAATCTGTTGTCATTATTTGCGAAGCTCGAAATTTGATTATTAATAATGGATCGTTCGCCCATTACGTAATCGCTGTTGACATAATACCTATTACTATGCTCACTGTTTACCACTCGATCTGCGACAGAAGCACCGGGCATCGTTTCAAAGTTTCCCGAGGAAGATTTGCTCTTCTTCCGAGTTTCACTACTTCCCGCTGCTGCAGCCGCGCTATTATCTTGGGAGAGGCACTTGTGTCTCACCAAGTAAACTTTATGTATAAATTGCTTGCCGCATACGTCGCAGCGAAAGGGTTTGATGCCCGTGTGGGTGCTCATGTGTCGTTTCAAATCGGTGCCGTGATTAAAGCCTTTGCCGCACTCGGAACAAGAAAAGCGCTTCTTATCTTTATGAATCAGCAAATGCGTTTTCCACACGTTGTACGAACCGAACTGCTTTTCGCACACCTCGCATTTAAACCTCTTGATGCCGAGATGCTCGTCTCGATGAGCGCTCAGGCGACATTTTTGCCGGAAGACCTTATCGCACATGTCGCAAGCGAATTTATTATAAATCTTTTGGTGGAATCGGAGAACGTGCAGTTTAAGACCGCGTTTGTCTTTGAAACCTTTTTGACAAATGTCGCAAGTGAAAGGTTTATCGTCGCTGTGACTTTTAATGTGATAATTGAGATTGCTGGAATTTTTAAACAGTTTAGCGCATAAATGACACTGATAATTGTACGGACGATCGGTGGAATGAGTCTCGATGTGCAATTCCAACGAATGCTTATTGCATAAATTCTTCTTACAAATGTGACATTGAAATTCGGTTTGCTCGTTACCGCAAACCTTGGCATGATTGTTGAAGTTTTTCAAATTGGCAAATCTCTTGTCGCATTTCTCGCATTTGAACGGTCGCCTCTTTTCATCGTCTTCTTCGTGCGATTGCATATGCTCCTTCAAATAGTTCGCCCTAAAAAGACGCTTGCAAACTGCACATTCCAATTTTTTATAAATTCTTTTTCGCCTATTTAAATTTAAAACCCTCAGATCAAACTCGACGTCTTCGGATTTCGATTCGGAGATAGTTCCAGAGTTCTCGTCGCTGTCGGAGCTGCTGGGGAAAGGAGAAGAACTACGCTTAGAACCAGCTTTTACCACGGATGAAGCGGACTTGCAGATCTCGTCCAGCGATCTAAACTTGGCTCGCGTAGACTCGGGTTTGGCTTTGACATGTGGCTTTTCCCGTTCAACCGGTTTGACCTTAATTTTGAGCGTAACTCGTGGTTTCTCTCCCGGCGGCACTTTTATATTATGATTTTTAAGAACTTGGTTCTTGGTCTTCACTCCCTTTTCTGCTTTGCTTTTACTTTGAATCTTGGTTTCTGCTTTGCCAGCCTTGATACTTTTACTAGCCTTAGTACTAGCTGACGTTTCTTCTCTCGAATCATCTTTGATCAGCCAATCCGGATCTATAATACCGTCACCAACCCCAATTTCCACCGTTGATCCGATCCAACTGTCTCCCACACCAACGTCCACTGTTTCAATATTTCTACAGTCCTTGCACACCATGATTTTCTTATGCAATTATCTTCTTCTCTCGCTTAAGTTCCAATAAACATTTAGGTTATAATTATTATTATTAATTTATTAGGACTTATCTTTAAGATTTGACTCACTGTTTCAAAGAGCGTGCAGGTTCAAGAAAGCACTTGCAAACTCACTCTGGGAAGTTTAAATGGCTTTTTCAAAAACGTTCATCAAAAATGCAATTAATTTAAATTAAATAATAATTACATCATCGCTTGCGCATCTCCATAGACCGATATATTGCATAAAATATTAAAAATTATAATCCTTTTTTAAGATTAAGCTTAAAAACTCCAGAAATCTAGTAGCCCAGTTGCTCCGAGCAAAAACAGCTGTTTACGGTGGCTCATATGGGCCAGTTCAAATAATATTACAGTACATGACACTTTACAATAATATTTAATTTTTATTGTCAAAACAATTTAATTATTATAAAATCAGAACAAAATCACTCCCTGCAATATCGAAATGCTTACGGTTTAATTAGACCAGGCCATGTTGTTATCTGATCACCACAATAATTGTGCAGAATTACTGTACAGTAGTTTTTTTTGTTGTTGTTGAGTAAAATCAAATTTGTTTTTTGCAAACCCAAAACCGCTACGGATTTAAAAAAGTAGTTACCGCCGTACTAATTTCCTTTGAAAAAAAGAGCATCCAACGTAGAAAATACAAGTTATTTTAAGCGTGGAAGAGTCTTTCAATTATTGTACCTAAGTAATCAATATAATAAAAACAAAAAGCGAAATAAATCCGGAAAACTCGCTAAACTAAAATTTCTGCAGTTATTTAAACAGTATTATAAATTATACATTTTAATTTTCTTTTTATTTTCTAGTATTTAAATATGAAAACACAAATTACTAAAACAATGAAATATAATTTTTAGAATTACGTTTATTGCCTTAATCCACTCGTATAATATAAAAAAAAAAAAAAATTATGTACAGATAAATTGAATATGTATTTTGTGAAAAAAAAAAATAATTCTACTAAATTATGTAAGATAAATTTAAAATAATATTAATGTAACCTAAATCTTTGAGAAAGTACAGTACAACGCAATTAACTTTGAACTGCCAAATTCTAACAATATAATAATTAATAATTATTATTCAACAGTCAAATCAACGAAAAGAAGCAATTGATTGAAGCATAATTGGACTAAACAAATCGTTCCCGTACAAAGCCATATTAGCGTAGTCGATGGCTGAAATATGATTATTAATGACAGCTCTTCCTCCTCCTTCCATAGAGTTATTGCCAGTGTTTATCCCGAGATTTCTATTATTTACCACCGAATTTATCGCAGTTTCAGCATTCGTACGAGTCTTTTTCTTCCGACTCGACAATAGCTTTTCCGCGCCTCCATTCATTTCCGAAGGTGTCATCGCGGCCGTCTGAGCGCACTTGTGCCTTACCAAATACACCTTATGAATGAACTGTTTTCCGCACGCCTCGCACCGAAAGGGTTTGATCCCGGTGTGCGTGGTCAAATGGCGTTTGAGATCGGAGCCCTGTCGGAATTCCTTCCCGCAGTCGGCGCACGAAAAGCGTTTCTTCTCCTCGTGAATCAACAAATGCGTTCTCAAAACGTTGCCGGAAAAAAAGCGTTTGTCGCAAAAGTCGCACTTGTAACGCGTGATACCTAAATGTTTATCCAGATGAACTTTGAGACAATCTTTCCGGTGAAAACTGAGACCGCAAATCTCGCATTGAAACGTTTCGCGGATGCCTTCGTGAAACCGCGTTTTGTGCTGTTCCAAACTGCGTTTATAACGAAAACTCTTCTCGCAAATATCGCAACCGAACGGTCGGGAGTCGCTGTGCGTTTTCAAGTGACTTCTTAAGTTGGGATATTGTTTGAAAATTTTGGGGCAAATGTGGCACTGAAACGACCCGCCGTTCGAATGCATACGCATTAAATGCTCGTCCAAGCCGGCTTTGCTGGATAAATTACTCTGACAGATACTGCATTGATAGCTGCTACACGTCGTAGTATGGGTATTTTCTAAACATTTTTGCCGGTGATTCTTAAAATAAGTTTTATTGGCAAATTTTTTACCGCATTTTTCGCAGCAATGAGGCCTTTCCTTATTGTGACTTCTCACGTGATGCTCCAAGTAAGATTTTCGAAACCAATTTCCACAAATTGTACATTCGATTTTTTTACCTACAGCATCGTCTTTTTTCTCTTCTTCCTGCACTTCATCCTCCTCTTCGCAATCAGTCTCCCAATGCTTCTTCGCCTGCAAAGATTTACGCTTTAAACTCGCAGATTTCGTCGATCTAATTTTAATTTTTAAATTATTGGTTTTGTATTGTTGCGTGTTTACTTCACACTCTTCGGTAGATAACGCGTTGACAGCTAGGTTTTCTGGCTTTTCCAAATCCGAAGTTCTGTCTCTACTACTCAACGGTTCTAATTTGGGTAACCAGTCTGGATTCACAACCCCGTCTCCCACTCCCACGTCCACTGTTTCCACAATCTTTTCATCGCCCACACCCATGTCAACTGTCTCGACGCTTCTGCATTCTTTGCACACCATGGTTTATTCTATTAACTTGTCAATGATCCTCAAATCTTTTACTATCAAAATGTGGAACTCTACAGATGAAACAATTTAAATACTGCAACACAACTCACATATACTTAAAATTAAATCAATTTACCTGAAAAATTTTTTTTTCAGAAATAAAACTTACGTGATAGAAGGCGAAATTAATTTACCGAAGAAGATAATAAAGACAGGCATGTAGGCATTTTTCATCCTGTCAGATTTTTTTTTAATTCTATTTTAAATTGCACAGAAAACATAATTTAATTTATTCACCCAACAATTATGTACCAAATTTTCAATTAGTTCGCAGAATGATAAAAAGTAGACACATAAAATTATTTCGGAGTCAAATTATTTTTATGGAAATCATTCATCAGCTGTTTAACAGAATATCGATAAAACATCGATTAACAATTAATCGATATATTTTCCATTCACTCTTAACGTGAATCGGTAAATCATATCGGTATCGGTACATCGATACAAGAAAAAAAGTTTTATGCTGGCCCAACAGTGTTGTAGCAAATACCTAATTATATTTTGTATAATAATAATTTTTAATTAATATGCTTGTTTAAAGGCAATAAATTTTTAAAGAAGTAATAATGTCATGTTATCAAATAAAAAATTTTATTTGTATAAATTTACCAGCACACGTACTGCATATTAATAGGCGAATAATGTAGCGCGGATCAAAGGTCGAGAGCCGGCAAACTTGAAAGAAATGTCAAGGTCGTTTCATTCCGGCAACTCAGCTGCTTTCAAATTTAACGTGTAATTTTAAAATAAATACATTAAACCGACTTTCTATTGAATTAACTGTTACTACCGTGAATATTTTGAACGATCACTCGCCACATATCTGCTTTTATCTGGTATAAACTTGAGATTTTAAGTAATTGCACGCACGCGCACGTGAGCACCGTTGATCGATGCAATAAAATTAATTAACTGTCACATTACGTGTATTTGAAACTTGTTTTCATTAACTCTTCTATGGTTTTTCCCGCACTCGATGGCAATTACGTGTCTAAAAGTATGTATTCGCAGTTTACCACAGACAAACACTTTAATTGATTGATAAGAAGATGTGGAACGTGAGCAGTAAAGTGTTGGTGGGAGCAGGAACAGCACTCGCGCTTTCTTATCTAGCCTACAAGATGCTCAAATCTTCTCTCGCATCACCTGCTGCTAAAAATACAACGAAGATCATGAGATTGTTAGATAAGGTAGGATTTCATCTTCGATGATAGATGTTCATTATAATTTTATCAATAAACATTTCTGATTATAATAATATTATAGATAAGTCTTCTCCAAAGTCCATCGGTTCACATTCGAAACCCTCAAAAAGTAGAAGAGATGTTATGTAAAATTGTCAGAGATGGCAAATCGAAATTTATGGTAAGCGCGGATAAAGGCATTAATTTCTAGAGAATAATAATTACTTTTCGTTTATTATTTTTACGATTATAGCTTATAGCGGATTTTGACTTCACTCTGTCGCGTTTTCATGATAATGGAAAGAAATGTCAAACTTGTCACGGTATTGTTCGATTTTTTAGAAATATATTTGGTAGAATATTTAAATAATTCAGTTTTGTAATAGGAGCTTTAAATGCCAGCTCTCTCATACCAAAAATTGTCCAAGATGAAGTAACTTGCATTAATTAATCTTGTTAAAAAAAAAAAAAACACATTAAAATTCGATTGTTCGAATTTTTTTTAAAAAAATATAATTTCTTTTTCTAGTCTGAAGTTTTATACAACTTTTATCACCCGATTGAACTCGATCATCATATTAGCGCCAAAGAAAAAGGGCATTTCATGGCGGAATGGTTAAAAACTCTTCAATTAAAAATAAAAGGTCAAATTTCGAAAATTAAAATTCTTAGGTGGAAAAAATCCGCGGAACTAATAGTAACTTGTAAACTGCACAAAGACGACATTAAACGTATTATTCAAGACTCCGACATCAAATTACGGTAATTTTAAAAATTAAAAACTTTCTCAATGACAAATTTTTACAAAAAAGTTTACATTTTTATAAGAATAGCGATAGATGCGATTTGTTATTGAAAACATTGTACGAGCACAACGTCCCTGTGTTTATAATATCAGCTGGTCTCGGAGATTTAATGGCCGAAGTTATTCATCAGCAGTCTACTATGTACGGGAATATGAAAATCGTAGCCAACTTTATGGATTTCGACTCCAACGTAAGTATAATATTGTATTCTACAAATAGAAAAGCTATTTCAACACAGTACAGTATTAAAATAGCCTTTAATAAAATGCTATCGAATATTTATATGGAAAAGGTTTTTTTATTTTATTAATTATGAAAGGGAAGTTTGGTTGCATTTAAAGACGAGACAATCCACTGTTGCAACAAAAACCAAGCTCCGTTATATCAAGCCCAGTGTTTCGAACACGTGACGGATCATCGGAACGCGATTCTAATGGGCGACATAGTGGAAGACTCTTCCATGGCCGACGCGCTCACCAATCTCGAAACAGTTCTTAAAATTGGTTTTCTCAACAATAACGTACAATAACGATTTATTTATATTTTTATGATTGGAAAATAAGTGCATTTATCTTTTGCAGTTTAAAGAATTTCTTCCCAAATATATGGAAATTTACGACATTGTTTTGGTGGATGATCAGTCGTTCGACGTTCTTAATAGTATGTTACAAATTATTTTGTAAATAAATAAAAACTATTCAAAACTAGATAATTCCATACACTGCTCATTACGTTAACCTCGATGGCATGAAGAAAAATAAAGTTTCCATTACCGTTTAAAGTTGCATTTTTCTTCCTTCTATACTAATATTTACAGCTCGTTGAACTTTTCCTAATTTACGACGTTCGGCGAATGCTCTCATATGCTTATCTAAACGCGTAGCAGGTTTCTTGCCTCCACCCTGAAAATAACAGAACCAAAATTATTAAAATCGGGCATGATCAAGAGTGTTTATAAGTCAAACTTAGAGAGTACAGCTCTTGTGCATCACGCTTTATAATAACGTACATGAGTTTACTCCCTTAATTTGACTTTTATAAACACCATGCAGCTAATTGAAACGATTAAACATAATTAATTAATTATTAGAAAGGCATACCCTCGTTTGGAATTCGGTGTCAATGTTCCATTTCGGCCTCACTACGTAATCTTTCGTAGAGGGTCTCGGAACTCGAGCTCTGCCGATCCAACCGGGATCTCCGGGTCTCAAAGCTTTATCTTCACCCGACATAGCTCGTCCAATATCTTGGGGTTTCACTACTGCATCATCCATACTGCGACCCCATAAAAAGAAACTCAATTTTCATAATCGGAATTCTAACATTACATTTCATATATACCTTAATCTTCTCTTTTTTGGCATGTGTTCGAAATCTCGTTGTTCTCTCTCTTCCCTCGAAATACTTTTAAAATTAGAACTGACGTTAAAAATAGGTCTCGCCCAATCGTTGATTAATTTCCCAGCTCGATCTTTATTTAGTTTCGTTTCTTTCGGGTGCTTATATAAGTACATGACGGCTTTCCCGATGCCACTCGTTCTCAGCAGACTGCGATCCACCGGAGGAAACTTAAATTTGGAGATTCGAAGAAAATGATTATTCGGTTTAAATAGTATTTTTCGGCTTTCAATCGTACCTCTTGTAAAACTTTTAAAAGAGCTTCTCTAATTTGTAAATGAGGGAGACTTTTGTCGGGCAGCGGTAACAGCCAATTCGTAAGAGTTGCTAAAATATTTTGATCTAAAAACGCCACTTTTAAATCCTGCTTCCTTAGGTGAGATTCAACTACGGGCAACATTTTTAACTTTTTAGTAGCTGCTTGACGATTTCGATTTAATTGTTGATCCAACTGCAAATACAAAAACACTTTTTCAGTTTTTTCTTTTATTTTTTTTTTTAAAAAAGAGTTTACTTCTGCGGCTTCGTTCATTTGACCTATTAGATCCGCTATTAAATCGTCACTGTCATTAATAATATCTACGTCTCTTCTTTTTCTTCGACGATAACGCTGCTCTTCTTTTTTCTTCTGAAGCATGACTTCAAAATCAGACACAAAATCATTTCTAAAAATATATTTGTTGCATATTATATTCATTTAAAGTTGTAATGTTATTTTATTACGATCTTCCTAATTTATCGTCATCATCTTCCTCGTCCGAAAGCTCGGGTAATATTTCGCCTTCCGCACCTTCAGCTACGGTGCTTGGTTCTCCTTCCTGAGCTTCAACATCTACTTCACCCTCCCCTCGAGCCTCATTCTCTTCATCTTTTTCTTCAGTTTCTTTACCTTCGTCTTCACTTTCGGAACCTACCTCTTTGATTCTTTTTCTTTTACCTTTTTTACTGCGCTTAACTTCGTCCTCATCAAAGCCCTAGAAACATTCATTAAATTTCATTCAAAATTATTATTCTCCGAGAATTTAATTTTAACTCACTTCAAAGTCATCTTCTTCGTCACTTTCGCCGAAAATATCTTCGACAAGTTTATTTACTTTTCCTTTCACTTCTCTGTAATAAAAAAATAATTAAATCTTTAAAATAAAAGTTAAGTTTTAAATTGCTTACTCCTCATCGCTACTGCTATCATCCCTATCTTCGTGTTTATCTCTAATAATAATAATATTAAAAACATTTTATAACTCAATAAATATGTATCGTTTTAATTTCCAATTTACTCTTCATGTTCTTCTTTTTCGTGTTCGGAATCTGAGTTGGCGCCTTCATCTTTTTCGTTATTAGATTCTGCAATAACTTAAATTCGATTAAAATACGAAATTACATTACACTAACAGAAATTTGCCCACCTTTCTTCTGCTCTTCTTCTTCCTCTTCTACTACCATTTTATTTTCGTCATCCGAATCATTTTCTTCCCCTTCTGATTGCTCGGCTTTTGCCTCTTCTTCATCTCCAGATTGTTTTTCATGATCTTCCTGATCAGAAGAACTAATTCAAAAAACAAAAATATAAATATTACGATAAGACAATTAATTTAATCGAACCGAGGCATTAATAAACCAACTTGGCTTTTTCTCTTTCTTCATCAGATTGAACTTTTTCACCCTCGTCTTCTGATTGAGCTCGTTCTCCTTCGTCGTCTGAGTGATTTTTTTCACTCTCATCGTCCGACTGAGCTCTCTCACCTTCTTCGTCCGACTGAGCTCTCTCTCCTTCGTCAGAGTTAACTTTTTCTCCTTCCTCATCAGACTGAGCTTTTTCACCTTCCTCATCAGAATGAGCTTTTTCTCCTTCCTCATCAGATTGCACTCTTTCACCTTCTTCGTGCGCATCATTCTCATCTCCGGATTCATTCTCAACCTGTTCTCCCTCGTCATCCGATTGGCGCCCAGCTTGGTCTTCTGATTTCGGAGAATTACTTCGGTGATCTTCTTCATCATCTTCTCGGTCAGAATGCTCACTTTTTCGCTCGTCGTCACTCGATTGATTTTCCTGATCTACGCTTTCATTTCTGTCGTCTTTCTCTTCTTCATCTGCAAATTGTTATTTCTTAGTACATGTACACACATTCAAGAAAATTCGAAGTACCGGTATATTATTAAATAAAAAACAGGAAAAAACTCCTCTATAGAAATAATCTAAATTACCTTCTGCGCCGGAATGGGCTTCTTGCTCTTCTCCTTCCGACTTATTGTCGTCTTCTTCCATCTTTTCCTCCGCATTTTCCTCATCCATTTCTTGATCACTGTGCTCTGAATTCTAAATAAATTATCACATTGCATAACAATTATTCTTAATATTCATTCAATCGTTTTCCAAAGCAGAACCACAATCGATGCAGAACTTTCATAAAAATAACTTTATAATTAAAATAGGTTCTTTTCTGTTGCGGGTACGCATTTTGAGAATGCGCTAGAGTTGTATGCGGCTACCGGTAAGTAAAATGAGGTTAAGTTACATTACTCAGTAGTTTTCATAATAACTGATATTATAGTAATTGAGGCTCTTAAGTGCTGAAACGCTTTAAGTATACAACTCATATATTTAAGATAATCAGTATTAAGTTCATTACTGTACTGGATTTTGTTGCTAACTGCAAAAGTAAACTTCGTTTTCATAAAGCTTTTAAAGATAGATTATATTAAAAATTTGATGTGATTACGAAATGCCCAAATTCAATTAAATTTAGAAATAAAATGTTTAAATTAGTTTGAGGCAATGATCCACCTGAAGCTTAATTGCAGCAAACACAAAAGTGGCGACGTCAATCGAAGTTTTATTACGCTTTGTAAAAAAGATTTTTCAAAACGCACTCCCATAACATAATACAGCAATAAGTTAAGCATACGTCTCCCACCGCAAAATGTGTACCCTGCCTTTGTAAAAGGAAAACATGTCAAATGTGAAAACTTTACCACAGAATTATTATCCGGACTGTTAGCTCTTTCCTCTTCACCGTCGCTGTTGTTCTCATTCTGTTCATCGCCACTACCACCATGTTCACTTCCTTCGCTACAAAAAAACCCGGACAATTTATACTACTGT
The DNA here is from genome assembly GCA_034698085.1 of Polydesmus angustus. Classification (NCBI taxonomy): domain Eukaryota; kingdom Metazoa; phylum Arthropoda; class Diplopoda; order Polydesmida; family Polydesmidae; genus Polydesmus; species Polydesmus angustus. The sequence continues at coordinate 29,338 of JAQGAY010000113.1, forward strand.
AGTTTCTCATTGAAATATCGCTGTTAATTTAAAATACTCAGTAAAAATCAACTACCTTTCATTGTCCGAATTTCTTTCACTCGCTTCAACACGACCATCTTCTTGATCCTCCGCTTCAGAATTATCAGAATTTTCTACATTATCGTTCTAAAATATAATTAATAATAATAATTGTAATTAAAAAGTAAATTATAAACGGTTTGTGCTCTATCGAATTTGACAAAAAAAAATAGAACGAAAGCTACTTACTCCTTCTTCCTGCTCGTTTTCTTCGTCAGATATATTTTCTCCTTCGCTTTCACCTAAGTCAATCAATTAATAAGACAACTTTGGTTTAATTGCATTAAATTTTGCGCTTACCATGGTCGCTACTCATTTTCTTATCGTAAATTTAAACTTCTTCACAAATTATTCATAACAACTACAAAAATCAACAAAATTAATTCTAAAAAGAATTCCAAAAAGCAGACGAAGCTCATAGAACTACAGTGGTTCAGGAGGGGCAATCAAAAACAAAAAATAAACTACAACAAAATTAAAATTAAATTAAAATCTTTTTAAAAAAAATTAAAATAAATTAATTTAAGTCAAACCAAATTAAATAAATAACAAACTAAATAAAATACAAAAATTTAATATAAAATAAAATGGGGCCACACTGTAGATCACGTGACCGGACAAGTTTAGTTAATGGCGGGAATTGACATCTGATGAAAATTATTTCGAACACCGTTCAAAGAGAAAAATATGTCTGCGTAAAAGTAAAGAAAATCGAAAACGATGAGTAAAAAAGCTGAGGCGGAGATGAACGGGGCGGTGTGCGATTACTTAAAGAAGCAGAATCGTCCGTACAGCGTGGTTGACATCTTCAACAATCTCCACAACAAGTACGGAAAGAGCGGCATTCAGAAGGCCTTGGATCAACTGGTGACGGAGAAAACGGTGTGCGAAAAATCTTACGGTAAACAGAAAGTGTACGTGGCCAACCAAGAGTTGTTGGCGGCGGTCAGCGACGTCGAGCTCAAATCGATGGACGCCGAAATCGCCTCACTGACTTCGGAACTGAACGAAACGAACAAAAAATTGAAGGAGGAGGAGACGGAACTTCGCGAGTTAAGCGGCTCCCTGGGCACAGAAGAGGCGTTGGAGAAAGCCACGCAACTGGAAAAAGAACTGGAGACGTATAACGTCAAACTCAACACCCTGGCCAATAATTCTTGTCTGGTCTCAGCCGAGGAGAAGGTGGCGGTGGAGAAGGAGCGGACGAGACGGGTGAAAGAGTGGAGAAAACGCAAGAGATGCGCGGATGACATGGTGGACGCTATCCTCGAAGGATATCCCAAAGGAAAGAAAGCTCTGTTCGAAGAAGTTGGGCTCGAAACTGACGATGACATTGGCGTTAAAATTCCTACCTAATTAATATACTGTAATATAAAAGTTAAGAGAGAGTCGAATCTCAATTCTACCCGGTAAATTATTGTATCATAAACTTTGTGCGGCAAAAATACTTTGCTTTTTTTTTCTTCATGAATTAAAATTCTAGTTCTCCCGTTAATATTTTCGTATTCGGTACATGTATTATATAAATGTTTTAGGCGTTGTCAACAAGAGGAACAGCAAAATATTTTCCGAGTTGATACATGGATGATGGTGTGACCAAGGAAGTGACATTATTGACTTTATATTTCTGAAAAGAGTACAAATCGAGGGTCGCTCCTTTGAAGGTGATGGCAACCATTTCAAACCTATGTAATAATTACAAAGTTTTCTTAAAACAGTCGCATCAGTTTTATGTCACACCGCGTAATAAGAAGCCACTGTACATTTTGAGTTAATAGAAAAGCCATATAAAATGTATCATCTGTGACAATACCGTACTCTTGAATTAATTATATTTTTCTTTCGATATTCTGTAATAATTATAGCATCTCCCTTTATTAACTTGGAAGCACAATCGAAACTTGGTCGGTGATTATCTTCAGCGAACAATTAAAAAAAAAAAAAGATTTCATTCGGCCAAAAATGTAGCGAAATAAATTAAAAAACTTAGTTTCATTTCTCTTCTATTTACGTCACTTCAAACTAATAATTCCAAGAGTGTATAAATTGTTATTTTTTTTTTTTTTTGCTTTTCATTGTTTTCTTTTTCAAAGAATATACTTTTATATAATATATAATAATTATAGTGGTGACATAGTTTATCACCGTAAAAATCATTTTTCTTTTTTCAATCATCTTTCTAAAAGCGGATCAAAAGAAAAGAAAACCAAGAGTAATAAAAAAAAAAATTAAAAACCTCCAATAATAATTTGCATATATCGAAATTATGCAATACAAGATCACAATACTTGCAGGGGGAAGGGAGGGTGGTTCTTGTTCGTTTTACTTCCAAAAGAGAAGTGAAACTCGTCGACTAAAAAAAATTTGATTTTGCATTAATTTTCCTTAATTAATCGCGACAAACCTAACAATCGTCTAAATTACTTTAGTAATAAAAATCTAATTCTAACGTTGGAATCCAGCGTTGTTGTCTTCTCTAGTGTCCTTTCGCAGCTTCTTTAGCTGCCATTATCAGAGGATGTAAACTAGCTAATGGCTTTGCCAGCTTTAAAAACGTGTGCTGCAACCAAACAAATTTCATCAGTATATAATAATTATGTAATACAGTACTTGTATAATAATTATTAATGTACACATACCTTGAGCAGTTCGGTAGCTGATCCTCTTCGGTCCACATCAACTTCTAAACAACTGTCTAAAAAGTCTTGGAAGATTGGAGATAGTTTTTCCTTTTCTTTAATCTCAGGTTTACCGTTTGTCGCAATTAAATATAACGCCTAAAATGAATATTAAATTTAAGAAATTTCTATCAATCAAAAATACTGTAATAAATTACAGCATTAATGAAAATTGAACACAATGTTTACCCTCAGGGGATTTTCATTTAAATAAGGTGGTTCACCTTCGATCATTTCTATAGCCATTATACCTATGGTCAAAATGTAATAATTTATTAGTATTATGATAATGTTAATATTAAATTAACATATTTACCTAAACTCCAAATATCTACTTTTGGTCCGTATTGCTTTCTAGTTACAACTTCAGGTGCCATCCAATAAGGAGTACCGACCATCGTCGTCCTTTTGTTTTGCTCAGGTGATATTTGAGCGCAAAAACCAAAATCGGCTGTAAATTCAAAAATTAAAATTTAATAACACGTTTCACAATAATAATATTATAATAATTTATTAAAGAAACTAGAACATGGTCAATTTACTTAATTTAACGCTGCCGTCTAATCCTAAGAGAATATTATCACTTTTGATATCTCGATGAATGACGTGATTTACATGTAAAAACTCCAAGGCCTGTAAAACTTCCCTGCAGACTGCGGCGATCTGACCCTCGTCCATACATGTCTCAGTCACCACGTCCGTTAACGACCCGCCGGCTAAATACTCCATCACCACCTATTCAAAACAGCTATTTAAATGTGTTTTATTTGGGCTATTATGGGTTTTTATTTACCCATAATTCTTCGCTAACTAGATAACTATCTAAATAGTTAACAACGTTGGGATGTTTATTTTCCCTCATGACTAAAATTTCATTAATAATCAATTCTTTCTTTGGTTGCTGCGAGAGATTCATCTGTTTGATGGCGACTTCTGTGCTCGTAGCCGATTCAATCGCCGTATAAACCGTACCCGAAGCACTACAAACATTACATATAAAGTTTTAAAAAAATTACTGTATAATTATTAATTTTTATTAGGGTTTACCCTTGGCCAATTTTTTCTAATTTGGTATATTTTCGATTGGGATCACCAACGCTGACTATAACACGAAGTTTTTCTAGAATTTCTTCGTCACTCATTTTCTTCTTCTTCGACTTTAAATTATTATTTTCTTTACTCTTATCGAAAGAGTTAGTAGCTCCATTCGTCGTAACTAACGACGGTGGTGGCGGTTTTACCTCCTCCTCAATTGGCTTAGTATACTGAAAAAAATAAATAAAAAACGTATAAAAATCTTCTAAAAAATTGGAAATATAAACAACACTAACTATAGATTTCGTTTTTTCAGGACGGGTAGCAATAGGAGGAGGTGGACCTGTCGTTTCTTCTTCGTCAACATCATCAGGTGAAGTAGGAGGCGTTGGTTCCGGTTTCGGCTAAAATTTTCCAAAATTATTCACATAAAATATTATATATATAATTTTATAAAAATATCTTACTGGAGGTGTTACACTCGGTGTACTGACGGGTGTATACTTATCCGCAATACTCGGCCTAGGTGTAATATCTTGAAAAAAAAATGTAAGAAAATAAAAGAAATTTTAATTAGTAGGTGCCATTTATTAAAGTTCGAAAACTTACAAAAGTGAGAATTGGAATTACCACTGATCGGTTTGCTGACTGTCATATATTTCGATTCTCTTTTATCTTTGGTTGACGCGTCGTACCAATTAAGCACGTCTAACACAGCCTGAGGGTTTTTCTTCTGTTCTGACTTGGTGATGTTTGAGGTTTGAAGCAACCTGGCCCACGACTCGGGCATGCCCTGCAAATCCCCGTTTGCGACCAGCACACAAGAGAGAAAAAGTAGAAAAAGAAGGGGGAACATCCACAAACAAAATCATAAGCCCAACAACAAAAAATATATAAAAATAAAATAATAAAAACAAAAATTAATAAAATTAAAAATTAATATTTAGGAAAGTGAAACCTTGATATATAGTTTAAATAATATTTAATAAAAACATTTAAACTATTTTATTTATCCAAAATTAAGAAAACTATATATTAAAGTTTCACAACGGCCAAAAAAAATATATACAGTATATACATATTTTCTTTCCGATTAAAATAAAATTCTTACGGTAAATTCTCCTGTCACAGCATCGAATCCAACATGAACGGTGTGTTCAAAATTGGTTGGATTCGAAATCACCGGTTTTTCATTCTCTTTTTTATCCTTCTTAACTACTTTCAAAGATTTCATTTTTTTCTTCTTTTCTTCCGAATCAGGTTCCTTAGGCAACGGTTTCATTTCCACCGGAATCACCACTTCTCTGAAACATTAATACGTTCATTTTATTAGCGTGCGAGATAAAAGATCAAATTAATATTTGATAATATAATATACTGTACTTACGGAGACTGATGGATCGATGAAACGCAACTAGCATTTTGCTCATATTGATTACGTTCCGTACCACCAACTGACCGATTTCCAATCCCAATTTGAATTAGAGGTTTCATCGTTCTGAAAAAAAAATTACATTATCAAATCATTTTATCACTTTATACTACATGTACGTATGAAATTAAGTATTTACATTCAATAATTGCACAATAAACAACTACAATTCCTCTTTTTTTTTAAAGCAATGACTGTATTCTTTTAACAATTTTTTTTTTTTTTTGGTAAGAAACACACAAAATCTATTAATTTAATATGAGGTTTACAGTTTCCTCAAATTCTCTTTCGCATTTTCGATATGTGTTTACAATATGTTCGTCGTTCAAATACAATTTTCCCCGTACGTATAATGTGCAAATATTTAAAAGTTTACCGTGTGTAAATAATAATTATATACCTTGTGCTGGTTAACCTAACTGGAGGCGCAGGTGGTTTATCGTCCAAATCATCAGCCATTTTCATAACATATGGTCAAGATTTCTAAACGCTACCGAACACGACGAAAAATATCGAAATCTGTAAAGATAAAAAAACAAAACAATAAAGTATTATTAGTCATCGTTTCAAATGGACGTGGAGAGAGGTAAAGCTCAGCGTTTGAAACGTTCTCACTCGGGTTCAGAGTTTCTCTACAATAATTAAGTTACCTAACTAGATGTCCTAGTAACTATCATATTATGAAATCATAATGTACAAGTTTACATATTTAAAAAAAATGTGAATTAAATAGAAGGCCTCCAAAATTCAATTATTAATGAAGCGTAGCCGAGCATTAAGCGCCCACCTACTCAATCGAATATTATTATTACTTACGAGTTGCGAACCGCCAGTGTTGTTTCGCATAGAAAAACATAGGTGAGAAGGGATATTTTTCTTAAACACCACTATTTCTTGAACTAAAATCCTAGTTGACTATTTTTAAAAACTACGTATACGGTTTCCTTTTGGCAAAACCTCATCATTACTCGACTATCGGCGTCTTGGTCACCATCATGTCACAGCTACAGCAGCAGCAGCAACAAAAACCATGACGTCACTTCTTCTTCAGCCCACACATGATTCTGCCGGATGCGCTTCAGCGCCATCTACCGATACTACGCCGCAACTTAAGAGGATGCTACCGGATGTTTACCTTTTTCTTTTTTCCAATTAGAAACTGTACAATAATTTTGAAATTAAAAACTGCTAATTTTTTTTTTGAATATTTATTTCAACTTTTTTAAATTATTTTAATTACTGTATAATTATTATGTCCTTAATCTTGACAAGTTTTACTTTGATGAATTAAATTTTTTATGTCAATATTAACTGTATTTTGTTACATTTTGTTAATTAGCCTATAATTTCTATATTTACGCGCTCGATCATTTTTATGTCATTAAAATTAATTATTTTAGTAATTCTAAACCTTATTATAATTTTCCAACTAACACGAAATATAATAATTTATCTCTAGATTGAATCATTCCGTAATTAAATTTTGGATAATTATTAATATTACAGTATTATGATATCGAAATTCAGCATTGCCAAAAAAATTATTAAAATATTTAGAGAAATTTTAATAACTTTTATTTAATTATAAATGCTAAAAAGAACGTTAATTTTTTTTAAATAATAATAATAAAAAAAAAAAAAAAACTTTTGAAACAAATCTTATGAAGCAATCTTTTTATACGGAAGTCCCATTTGTTTATGGTAATCGTCCCATCCTCCGGGATAATGTCTAGTTCTAATTAAAAAAAATATATGTTATTAAAGTTTTATAAAACAAATCTACTTAACAAAATCAATACAGTATTAATAAATTATACCGTATATATAAATATATATTGCAATTTAGCCAAGCAAAAAGCACCCCAAAAGATAAAAAAAATCCAAATAAACATGCACAACTTTATAAATCAAAACATTAATTAAAACTACTTACTTTAGAAGGCCCAACTGCGAAGCTATTTGCACAGATTTCAAACTTCTAACACCTTTTTGACACGTAAAAACTATTTTATCTTCGTCAGGCTTTTCGTGGCCGTACCATCGAAAGAAATCATCTTCGCATTTTTCCAGCGCAGTTTTAAGCTCAGACACTTCGATCGCGATCACCACATGCAAAAAAAAAAAGGAAGAAAAAGCCCCATTGGTTATAAAAATTAAGTACGTCGCACTATTTCTATAATATAATAATTATAATTTAGATGTGGGAATTTTGTTAAACCTTTTACGATCGATCCAGCAAAAGCAGTGCTTTATTATTATGGAATTATAAGCTGCAGAGTTAATTTGTACGTGATCGAACCACGGAGCCATTAACTTACTTGTTGTACGACAGCTGTTTAGCCAATTCCAAAGCAGCTTTTGTACGAATTGAACTTTTCCCACAAAATACAATATTTCGATGATGCGGTTGAGGCTTAGAAAAATTATAATGCTCGGCAAATTCCTCATCAGATTTTTGCAAAGCTGTTGTCAAATCCCCCACTTGTATATAAATATAACATGGATCGATCAAAATAATGAAACATAATTATATCATTTAATTACAGCTGTAATAATTATATACTATGATTTCGATTTACAGTATTAAGATCGAACTTACGGGGAATATTAATGGCTTGAGGAAAAGAACCATATTCTTCGAGTTCTTTCGGTTGTCTCACATCGATCAGCTGAATGTCACCGGATTTCATCAAAGCTTTCAGATCTTCGAAATTCAGATCGACATTTTGTTGTTGTTGAGAAGATTCGCTATAGAATCGATAACTTACTCCTACGATTATTAAAACACATTCATTACCGTACTTTCTTTTTTTTATTTTCAAAAATGGATAGGCCTACATAAAAAGAAAAAAAATGTATAATTATAGAACCTTTAAACGTGGAAGCTTCGAATCCATTCTCATGATTTCCACATAATTTCTGCTGCCATTGAGGCAGTTTGGAACTAATCGAGGACGAAACTGCTCGCATTGATATTAATTGAAAAGCATTCTTCGTCAAATAAAAGCATCGAACTCGACTGATTCCTGCCATAACTTATCTTTCTTTTTTTAAAGAAGGTCGAGAAGGATCGAGCTTTCGCGGCAGGATGTCAATCAACCTTCAAATCCCCTTTGCTCTTCAGTTCATGATTTCGAGTCACGTGACGCGCATTCTGACCTCGACAACAGGTGCTTATTTCAACAAGTTTAACCTTCAATTTATAACTGAACTGTTCAGTAAATTTCAGGTTTTATCAGCATTACTCAATCGATCTATTGTTAATACAGTATTGGATCAATCAATAATCCATTCTATAGCCTATTAGAATTTGTCGACGTTTTTGAAAGTCAATAAAAAAAGTTCAATGTAGAACTTTTGATTTGGAAATTCACATTAAAAAAAGCTGAACGTTTAACAACCCTCATAATCAAGAATTTTAATCCATCACTTCCTAGTTTTTTTTAATGGAAATTTGTTCAAAAAACTAAAAAATTTAAATCTTTTTTCCCCCCTTCTGCACGAGATACTTTTAAAACCTTAAACAGGCAAAAAAATACCTTAATTTTAAAAGTTCCCTTAAAATTAAAAATAAACAAACGCAATTCAGTCTATTTAAATAGGGCTTTGTTTTTAATATTTCAAATCGATCCACAATTTGTAGTAGCAATAAATAAATAAGTTTAAAGAGTTCGAGAATCGAATCCAAACTTATTTCTTGCTTTAACATAATCGTTTTAAATTAAATCGCCATTCTGGAAAAAGTGTTAACGACGGATTCGATCTTAGTTGTTAAAAGAACGAGGAGAATTAGTTGGTACAAAAAGTTTGATGGTTAGAACCAGAAGAAAAGCACATCCGAAAGGAATAGGGGTAGACATCCGAAATCAATTTGTATTTTTTTTTTTGCTAGATTTTTTTTTCCATTATTTATAAAGCAGCAGCAAATATTAATTCACAATTATTGTCCTTATCCTGCAAATATAAAAAAAAAATAATTATCAAAATAAAATTCGAATTCATAATAATTAACTTTCCAATGACAATACGTACATCAGTATAAAACGTGTACTAGATTAATTTATTAAACATATCTAATTTAAACGATATTTCAGCTTATTAATTATTACCAAATTTAAAGAACAGGTTAGAAAAGCGTAATAATTTGGGTCTCAAAAACAATCAAAAAAGCCAAAGAAATATTCCAGAAATTATTTCAATGATTTTTAATCTTGTTTAATTTTCAATAACGAATCTTGCGAATACCAAATACTAGTAAACGTTTTATGATGTTAAAAAATTTCTTAAAACAACCAATTACCGTTAATATTTCTCTTCCAATAAACCATATTTAAAAAACAACATAATTGGAACTTCTTCTCCGTCAACATCTCGGTACTCTAAAACGGCGACCATTCCCTTCTCACAATCGCAGCTTTCGCCTAAGAACAAAAATATAAATCCGAATAAAAAACTGCAATTACATCATTTCATTTTAATAAGATACTCACCGGTGTAGAAAGCGAAATCCTTAAATCTTGTCAACATCTTTTTCACGGCTTCGTTCATTTTCGTTTTGAAAGTATCGACCTCGTTGGGCTTAGTTTCCTTGAGTTTATCAGCAACGCTAAACGAACCATCACACGTTTTAATAAAACACACTATTATTTAAACCTTTCGAAAATTATATTACTTCTTCATGTAATCTTTAAGATAGCCCAAATAAGCTTTCTTGTCGTTAAAACAAAGAGCCTCCTGCAGCCTTTGGTTGAGAACGATATCCACACCCGATTCGCAAGCCTCGTCGGTTCCTTCGTCGAATTCTTCAGCCGAGGGATTGGCGCCGTCCAATGCAACATCTCCGTGCTTCCTCGTAACGTACTATTTAATACAAAAATAAAGAATATTAAATTATAAAGCTTTAAAAGATAGGGGGAAAAAACCCGGCAGACAATGAACTCGGTGCGCGAAGGTGAATGAACCTCACCTTCGCATTGCGCTACTCCACATATTAGAAAATCTTGTACAACAATATTCACGAAATAAAAAACATTTTAAAATTTAAACAGACTAAATAAAATAGAAGAGAAAAAAATACTAATCTAAAGTTCAAGTTAAAAGGACGATGAGTCACGCTTTCGGCATGGTCATTGCGCCATAGCACGTAAAATTCAACGTTTTTCTCTCCCACCACATTCACTTAAAAGTTAATCAATTAAAACTAAATACTATTTAAAGACGGTTTTTACGATTAATTATCTCCGAGTTTTATATCCTCCATTGTAGAGGGGCGATTTAAATTTCGGAGAGGGGTAAATTATTATATACCTTTCCGTAAACCTCGTACACAACGTCGTCCACCAGCTTGTACTTGTAGCTGTCAGTGAACATTTCGTCGCCTGCGAATTTTAATTAAAAAATCAACGTTAGTACATTTCTTTTTCAAGTATTTCTACTCTTCGGTTAATGAATTAATAATTACCGGTGAAGATATCCTTGAAGATCAACATTTTTAAGAGGATGCCGGTCGATTTAAAATCGCTGTTAATAAAAACGCAACCAGCACCTTTAACAAAATGGCTAAAAAGAAAGATTCTTTCGTCGCGCATGCGCCAATTCAAGTTTATGACGAAATACAGAACTATGACGTCAATCGTGACCATGACGTCATGTATGACCACCATGTGTATGACAAATACATAATTTTTTCGCCCATATTTTTTACATTTTTAAAGCATTAATTTAAAAAAAATAAATTGAAGTAAATAATGTTTAAATAAAATTTTGTTTTTGAAAGGGCAAATTTTTTTTAAATAAGACTTTGAGCAGTAATAATTATTTACAAAATTTAAAGAATCAGCTGTAGACTTGGTAAACCACGCACACAACTGCCGCAGTAGGTATAGCTGTAGAGCGCTAATTTCAATTACTGTAATTAATTTTATTAAATTGATTTTGCTATTAATAGTTAATAATTATTATGGAGGACGAACACCATAGTTGTTGCAATTCCCACGGAAAATCCACATCTGTCCATCAAACGTTAGACGAAATGGATTTTGAGAGAGGAATCTGGCAAGCAGGTATTTAAGATTATACTGTTGTTAGCTACGTACCATACATTGAATGAATCAATTTTATAATTATTTTTATTCAATTAATCAAAAAATAAATAATTAAGCTTTAGATAGTGATATTTCCAAAATACAAAGGCTGCTTGATAGAGGCGTGGACGTGGATGCGCTTGATCCATATGGATACACAGCTCTGGTAATATTCGCATAATTATATATTTTATAGTGAAAACCGCACACTCCGTATTATTCTAATTTCCAAAGACAATGCGCAAGCATTCTGAAGATCTAAAAATCCTGAAATTCTATGAAGTCAGCCCTGAATCTGCATGGTTTAAAATACTGAAATGTTCATATGCAAGTTCAAAATGATCTCCCAAGTCAAATTATTAACTTGTACGTTTTTTTATTGAAGAAACGTTCCCTTTTCAGAATGTCTGCTTTAATTATTATTAATAAATAGTTTGTTTCAATTGAATAATAGTTTTATATTTGTAGCATTACGCGTGTCGACAGGGCGATACGAAGACGGTAGAATTTCTGTTGAAGAGCCGAGCTTCGCCGAATAAAGTGACGAGAAGCGGTGGTTCCAGTTGTCTTCACCGAGCAGCGTCCCATGGTCATCATCATCTGCTGCCCATCCTCTTGGCCAGTGGAGCCCAGCCTTATCTGAAAGACGCGGACGGAAAAACAGCTCTGCATAAAGTATATAATTATACGAATTCAAAATGATTTAATTAATTAAACATGTACTCAACTTAGTCTTTATTTATATTTGGCAGTTTTCAGTTATCAAAGTGAATATATATAATTATTATACATAATGATCGGTGAAATATATCATTAACTTTACATTAATTTATGATAACCTTTTTTTATCTTTAACATAATTTATAATTTTTCTTTAAGACTTTATAGAATAGAAAGTTGTTGGTTGTTTTTTTGTTGTTGTTGTTGTTTGGAAAAAGATCAAAGTGAAAAACATTTTCAACCACCTTAATCTCATAAACCGAATTATTTTTATATTTCAAATTATAATAATAATTACTGTATATAATTACAAATATTTAAAAGTTATTACAAATTGTATTTGCTGTGAAGATTTTGAATTGAAAGAATAATAATATATTATTATAAGGTCAAGAAAAGTTGACCAAAAATGTTCAAAAAAAAACTATTTAATTCCAAACAATTTCGCTGCATATACACTTACAATTTCCACATTTTATTTTTTTTTTCTCTTTTAATTCCGTGTAAATTAATGAATTAGGCGGCTGAAAGTGGTCGAATACACGTTTGCAACGTTCTCGTCACGCAATTTCCTCAACTAAAAAAAGAATGTGATTCGAAAGGAATGAAAGCCTCCGATCTGACTACAGATGACAGCCTTCGTCTCATCTTACAACTCAATTAATTATTATTTTGGGAGAAAAAATCATCTTACACACTTATTCTTGTAAATAAATAAATGAGCAAAAATCAACCAAAAAATGTTTGCTTTTTGTAAACTTTGTGATCTGTTTTTTATATCTTGAATGAACAATACGTATAAAATAAGTTTCCAGCAATCCTAATTTTCCCAACAAGTAAACTTAAACCACGATCTACCTTAAACGGAATGCAAATCATAATTTTAAAAATGAAAACTAAGATAAGAGTTGGAAGAATTAAAAACGATAATTGGACTCCCAACTTTTGAAATAAAAATGACGCCAGGTAAAAAAAACAATTACTAAAAAATGGTTTTATCATAAATTTCAAACATTTTTACATTAAATACATAATTGTATATATAACTTTTTTTTTCAGTTTAAAATTGGACGAATTAAGTTATTTTTGCTGTTACAGCTGTCGTCTGATAATAAAAGACATGGTAAGTTACATTTAATTATTAAAAATGTAAAGCTCATAAAATTATGGTTTATCGAGATTTTTTTTGTAGACAAATATTGAAGTTTTCCATCACATATTCGAGACAAATTCGATAAACAAGTTCGCAGGTTTTAAAATAAATTTATAACATTATATTCAAACCATTAATTAAAAACGTTTGGTTTTTTTCAGGTTACAGATGAAAAATCAAATATCAGAATTTTTACTTGATTCCGAAACATCATGATCACAAAATGATTAATTATTTTCGTAAATTTGTTTTATAAAAAATAAATAATTTTTTTGACTAATTTTTCTTTTTAAATTAATTCTACTATTTTCCGGATATAAATAATAATAAAAAACTTTCAGATATAAAATAATTCAATTAAAATCAATATAGTTAATGCGTATTTAAAATTAGAACATTTACCGATTCAAATGTACACATCGACGTTTTATTGTAAAATGTGAGGATTCTCGTCCATCCATTTCTTGAGCTTGTCACTGGTGATTTTCTTCTGATCGAGCAAGTTATCAATTACGCTCACATCCCTCTCTTTAGCCTAATACGCCACACAAAAAAATATATTAACAGTTAATTTATAAATTAAAAAAATGTTAGGGCAATTAAGAAATTTATAGTAAAAAGTTTAAAGTTCACTCACAACCAAAGTTCGGTGCAAAGCTCTCAGGTGGAGCAAAATTTGACTAAAACGACGGTCAGGATGAGGAGAAAAGGCGGAATTAGTCCGTCGGAGAAATTTACAAGTACCATCAATATGCAAATCAGCCTCATGCAAGTGTAATACCATACGTGCAAGTGGATCATCATTTTTAACTCCTTTTTATATAATTATAGATACAAATAAGTCTGTTATTCCATGCTTACCGCATTTACTGGCGTATAAGATGCACTTTTTTCAGTGTTTTAAATTATTTGAGAAAAGTGTGCGTTTAATAATCGAGAGTGTTTTATAATAGGTGTTGGTTTTTCTATTTTTTAACTTTGAAAGTTAGTGGAGCGTGTTATAAACTTTTAATATGCGGGGGTGTCTCATACGCCAGTAAATACACCTTCAAATTTTAAAACCGAAAATAATAATAAGGTTTGTGTTATTTTTAGTAGTGTATACCGTGTGAATAATCAAATAGTGTGGCACTCCAAGCTTTAATTAAATACAATGTAACGCAAAGACATTTCGATGAATCGCGAGTTCTAAGAACCGATCATTAAAAATTTTGAATATTAAATTATTATTTTTCGACTTTTTGAAGAAATCTTTGATTAAATTTAAAGGTAAATTAGAAGTAATTTAGAAAAATATTGAATACATTATTTTAAGAAAAATAGAAAGTAAAAATTTCATTAGAATAAATTTCTTTTGACTGTTGAAAGGATGAAGTTGCAATGCCATACAGTGAGTTTAAAAAAAAAAGAAATAATTGTCAAAGTTTAGATGATGTACTGAACTTTGTTTAACCAAATTTACCTATATCAGTTTGAGTTGCTTGAGAAATGGTAGCCATAATGGTCTGGCTGGCCGAGATCCTATTTTCGCTTCCCCTTCTATTTTTCCCAATCATAGAAATTCCCATAGCAGGTTTACACACAGGTTTTGGACTCGCGCAAGGTAATTCATCGTTCTTTTCTTCCACCGTACTTGATTTTTCACTGCCTTCGTCATCTTGTCTAGACGGAATGGACGAAATTCGGAAGGGTTTCCACAACTCCATGTCTCTTAACCTATGTCCTATCAAGTCTTCTTTCCTAAACTGTGGAACCGGTTTATTAACTTCTCGTGCTAACTTTGGAGAACCGTAAATTCGCCTTTCCATAGTAACCGAGCTTTTATACGAAGGCGTAGAAGCCGGTAACGTGGCCGAATAATCTCCTCCAATCCACTCTTTATCTTTATCTTTAGACCTTTCGTAAGTTCTTAGCCCTCGGATCGAAGACGTCTTCCTAACCAGTTTAGGCGAAACGAACCTTTGAGAAGAAGCTGGAGAGATCGGAGGCAGACTTTCCGGCTCTTTTTTCTGCGGAGAAGGCGGAGTGGAATCGAGATTCATTTCGAAAGCTAAACTCATCTTGGCCACCTCTACAATCGGAGACGACGGCAGAGAATGATAAGTATCGCCACCGATAGGAAAATTTTTCCAATCTAAACTTTTACATTTAGCCATTTTCTTTGGTTGTAATGCCTGAACATTTAAAGAATTGAGAGGTTCTCTCTCCGCAACTGACTGATAACTAAAATTTTAAAAAAATCAAAACTTTGCTAAATTGCATCATGTAATATTAATCGTCATTTTAAAGAAATTTAACAAAAAACAGACTATAGTTTCTGTGAGGAAAATAATTATGATAGTTTAGTAATTATGAAAATGTGGTAATTCCTACCTAGAAGATGAACTTAGAGAGCTCGTACTAGCCGTTTCAACCTGATTGACAATAGTCTGTTCGTCAGTAGATGAAGGTGCCAGCACGTCATCATCTTCTTCGTCTTCAGTCTCGCTATAATCTTCGCCACCCTTGGAACTTTTTTTAATAGGCGGATGATGATGATGGTGATTATTGTTATTATTATTTGAAGACGCTTCGTAATCGATAGCTGCCAATCCCAACTTATTCATCCACCTTAAAAATAAATTTAAAAATAACTTATAATAAAACTTCCAATTACTTAATACTGTACATTTCAATGTTTTAAAACTTACTTTGATAAATCGGATTGAGATTCGCTACAGAACTGAAAACTAACTCCTGAACGATAAATTTGGAAAGCACTAGAAATGCAAAACAATACATAAACCCATTTTTAAAAAACGCATTCTCAACTTACAATCGCTTTGATTTATAACTTTCAGGAGCAGGAGAAACGTTGAAACCTTTGAGACAAATAAAACATCTCGCTCTCATCGCCTAATAAATATTAGTAAATAATCACATTAAAATCTTTAAGTTTTTTTAAAAAAAAAAAGAAAATAAATTACTTCTTCGTCGTCGTAGACGTATAAACAACCTTTTTTAAGTACGCACCACTGCTTCACCCATTTATGACTATTAAGAAAAACACCTTTGTTTTCTTTTCTTTGGTAAAGCCAACCCTGACACTCCCCTTCACCTAAATCTTTACAAGACACCCTTCGTTTCGAGTTGTTACTGCGATTCTTGTGTTTGCTACGTAACACCGGTAGCTTTCAAATAATTAACAAAAAAGTTTTGATTTAAAACTTTTACTTCCAATATTAGAAATGTACAAATTACCGTTGAAGACGTATCCTTCACATGTTTACCAAACGACTGCTGTCGATGTGGAACCCCGCCAACAATAATAACCTGATAACTAAAAAGAATAAATAAATAAATATTAGTGAAATTCTAAAAAAAAAGATATCAAAGTTTTATAAAAATAATAAAAACACAAACAAATTGAATAATTATAAGAAAAGACCATCACTATTTTCGACTTAAATTGTTTTCTTTTCTTCTCGATTAGTGCAAAAACATTTGAGAAAAATCGAGACATGCCATAATCGTACTCAAAGTAATAATTATTGTTCACGTCAAAAATAAAATAATCTTTGTTTATACAAATTATTATTAAAAAGAATACTTCATTTAAGACGGGAGCAGAAAGATTAACATAAATAAAAATAAATACATTCAATTTGATTAAATAATAACAAACTAAACACAAATTAAACATCAAATGATTGATTAGTAAACAATCTACCTTATTTTTCAAGCTCTTGGAATGCTTTTAAAAAGTTCTCATTAATAACACTGTAATTTTAAATACAGATTGTTTAAAAATAAAGTCAAAACTAAGAATATTTTGTAATTTGAATCACAATTTATGAACACTTTTATTATTTCCATAAAAGTTTTAAAAAATCAACGTTTCACTAACTATAATGTCTAAATTTTTATCAATATCTATAATGCGAAAGAGTTCTGAAATAGAAAAAAAAATCGACAGATAAAGAGTTAAAAAGATGATTAATACCTAGTATGCTGTTGAGCCTCATTATTATCTGCTTTTTGACTCGAATTAACATTTGCTTTGCTCAATTTCTTGGCATCACTAACTGTCACATCCGAAAACGCTACCGCCTTCTCTTTTCGAGGTTCACGAAACGTTACCACCGTCGATTTTGGTTCTTTCTCATAATTTTCGCACCACCTTTCTTTAAAATCAAACTTTAACTGCAATTTCTCTTTAGCGGATTCGTTCCTCGAAACATCGTGCGAATAGCTGCGAGCTATTTGATCGCGTTTGGCGTTGTGCCACAGTTGGTCGATGCTGACCGGCGGACGAGTGGACGTGGGAGAAGCACCGGTTACCGTCGCTCTCCTCTGAAGAGCTACGTGCAACTTGGGAATAGACAAGTAAACGTCGGAACCTAAAGAACGCGAATCCGCTTCGGATAAAAACGCAGAGTCGTCATCTTCGTCTTCAATTGGCGTTTCCGGTTCACTAAAATAAATTTGCAAATAATTGTTAAAATAAGCTTGAAATTGCAATAGTTTCAAACTATCTTTAATGTAATATACCATATGACAGGTGGCGGAATGGGAGTAGGAACTGTATGCCTGTGATGAGTTTGAACGGCAGGAGTTAGAGTAATGGACGGATTATGCAGAGAACCCTCTGGCTTTGGAATCGAAGAACCTCTGGGGTCTATCAAAATATTCTCTGTATTTACTTTGATAGCCGATTTAGGTCTAGCACTTTTCGGAGAAGCCCTCTTAGACATGAGCAAGAAATTATTCGGAAATAAATTGTTTGGCTAACAAATTTAAATATTTACATTAGTCGAGATTAAAAACGAGTAAACATAAATAGATTAATTTACTCGTCCAAAAGAGTTCGAATGTTGAGGTCGCTTTTTTAATGTTAAAACGACTTCCGTTGGGTTTTCTGCCATTGCTAAAACTAATTTTTTCAACATCCAGCCCAACTAGTCAAAAAAAAAAAAAAAAAAAGAGAGAATGCAATCAACAATTTCTCATCGCATTTGAATTGACAATAATCACTAACCACTGTTTGACCATTCACTTGAACAATTTCATCCCCGATTTCAACCCGTCCACACGCTGATGTAGGACCCTGTAAAACCAACTTGCTAAAAACTGCACAAACAAATATTCATATTTTATCTTAATCTAACTTGATATTTCATGCTGGCAATAACGTGAACACCCCAAGATAATGACGAAATGTTTACTTCCTAAAATAAAGAATAAACAAAACATAGAAGTTCAATACATAAAAAAAAATATTTACAAATTTTAAAATACATTACCAATTCTTCATTTGGTTTCTTTTTGATGACGACGCTTTCTAGCGACGAAGGTTGTAACACTAAAGGCTCTTTCTTTTCTTTAATCAATTCATCGCACATAGCGTAAATATCCAAACACTAAAATAAATGTCCAACATTAGATAAAAATTCATAAAATTATAATGAAATAAAACTTACAATATTTCGAATGACATTATTAGGTTTTTCAGCAAATTTATCCCTCTGAGCGTTAGTTGCTAATTCCACACATATTTGGAGTAAAGTTTTTCGCTTATCTTTAAATTTTTTTTCACTCGAAAATGGGGGCCTAAAAAATCAAACAACAAAAACGCAAATGCAGTTTACATTAGACGATTAAACCATAGATTAAACTATAAATAGTCTACGTGCACTTAAATTTTATTTAAAAATAAATTAAGATTTCAGTTCCTTAAACCAGGTAACTGGATCAGTTATTTATCTTCGAATAATGCGAGCTACGGCGTTAAATAAAAGTATTCCAACGAAACTTTTACAAAATGCTACCTTCACCTGTTAATGGGGAAATTATACCGCGAAACAAGTTAATGCGGAGAAACTAACTTATTGTTTACATTAAGTTAACTCAATAGGTCGCTTAAGGGGCAGCGCACAGAAGCCCGTTTTTATGGACGTTTCAAATTAAACTTCTTTCGTCCATTAATTTTATTTGAAATAATTTTATCGAAAGAATATCGCTTACCTATCGATCCACGTGACTAGAGTTTTGACCGAGGATATTAAATCAGCCACAGCGGACAGAGTGGAAGTGGCGACTTTATCTTGATTTCTGGTCAGAGCAAGTTCGTCAATATTTTGATGATGAGGATTGTGATAATGATAATAATTTTGATGAAGTGGATAGGAAGAAGGCGGCGGTTTCGATAATTCACCGAATAAACCCCGCGCTTTACAGGAAAGTTTCAGCGCTAACCACTGCAAATTTTCAACATCTAAATGATAATACTAAAAAAAAAAAAAAAAACCAACAAAAACAAACATTAGCTTCTTTCTTTAAAATTTTTTTTGTAAATTTTACCGATTGACGGAGCTGTTCTACAGCTTCCATAAACAACTCCTGATGTCCGATTCTCCAAATGTTTAAGTGATTGAGATCGTCCGAGGAAATGGTCATCAGATGGCGACCGTCGATGTCGTTGTTCAGGAAGGTCTGGATGTACGGACGAAAACAATCCTCCAAACCTACAAAACAAAAAATAAAACTTTTAAAAACCTGCACAGAACGAACATTAGTAATATAAAAATGCTTATACAACGCTCACTTTTACACGAAAAAAATATTTAAAAAAAACCACAGAAGAAAAAAAAAATCATTAAAACCATCTTAGTCATTGCAAAGTGAATAAATTATTGTAAACCGAAGTGTCCTTAACACACACACACTTTCACACCAATATAATTACAGTATTAAAAAGCAATAGTGCGTGTGTGATCTCCCACCATCAGCTGGCAAATTCCCAAAAACTTGGGCCATAATATAACTAGAAAGGCAGCAGTGGCGTCATGCCGATCCCCAATCCATTAAGTATTTTAATTTTAGAACAAAATCACAGCCTAACCTTACTTTTTCCATAATAATCCAATACATATCAAACAGTTACATCATAATCATACAAAAACTCGAATGTAATTTGAACTAAGTTTTGTTCGAATAAACAATTTCAGGGCATTAAAATAATAGTCGAAATGATTGATAAAGGCGACAAAAAACCCATATTATATTGAACCGCAATAATAATTTTGCGCCAGAGTCAATTTGCTAAAAGATGGGAAAATAATAAAAAAACAAAATAAACGAAAGAAAAATCACAAATAGGCCTAGAGTAAAATAAAAGATTTTTTTTTTAAAAAAATAATTTTTAAACTGACAGGGTTATGACTTGTGCTAAACATGAAACACCTGCAGTGATTTAAAATCTGCGCTAAAAATAATTGAAAAATTTTAGTAAGAGAATTTCGAAAAAGTTACGCAGTAAAAATGATATTTAAAAACCCAAATGAAAAAGTTCTGTGGAGCGTCTGTGAAAAATTTAACAAATACCCAGAAAAGTTTCTGTGGAACGGTTTTTCCACAGAAAATAAATCATTTTTCCACAGAAAAT